>JANHFR010008148.1:0-17070 GCA_032468015.1 Mimophis mahfalensis | reverse complement strand
GTATAGGCTTCATTTTATCACATTTTCTTTTTCTCATTGGCCTGCTTAAGTTTTCATTATATTTTGATAATGATATATTTCAAAGAATTGCATCTGTTCAATAGAAACACATAGCAGAATTTAGAAGATCATGATTAATGTACAAATTATTACAAATAACCACCACAAAATACAGTTCTCTTATTAAGAATTCTTGAAATCTAACGATGAAGATTTAAGGGATGGGATCTGAATATTGATAGTCAGAAACAATTATATAACAATTTAGTGAATATGTGCCATTTTAATATGTAATATCTAAACTGATAAAACAGAACAGCTAGAGGAAAGAAATCATTTAATAAGAAACCAGATTGTTTCCTGTCATAGGTATTTGACCAATCTGCTATTTGCACAGGAGGGCTAAAGTTTAAAGGGAGAAATTAATTTACCATTTCATTTGTCTTCTGTTCCTCTTGAAGCAAAAGCAAAACATGCCTCCAAATCAAAATAATCTAATCACAAATGAATGCACAAAAATATGTCATTCCTCTTCAAATATGTTGAATATTTCTAGCCAAAGAAGATACAATAAAGCAAATAATGTTTCATAATGTGTACGTGTCTGTGTACATAGACATATATAAATATATATATATAATATATAATATATACATACTATGCACACACACACACACACACACACACACACACACACACATACACACTTTGTTTACCCGAAACTAAGACCTCTCTGCACAATCAGGCTTTTGAGCACATGTTCTAAAATAATCCCCCCCTGAAAATAGGGCCCTTCCCCCAAAATACCAAAACACATGCACAGCCCATCCCTGCCATCACCTCTGGTTGCTTGCTGCACAAACAACATGAGGTGAGGAGACAAGGCTGGAGGGGAGAAGGAAGGGGGGAACTTGCCCCACACACACCACACGAATGGCAGGCAGAGTTGAATTACCTTAAAGGGACAGGTTGCAGCAGCTGCCTTCCAAGCAGCTCATTGCAAAGGGAGGTAGAAAAGTTCAGCCAAGTCTTCTCAGCCTCAAACATAACAAAGAGCAAACACACACACACTTCATAGTGCCAGGATCTTCTGCAAGGGGATGGTGCATAGGCAAGTCCCTCTGGTGCCCTGAGGTATGCACGTTTGCTGTGTGTGTATGTTTGAGGCCAAGAAGGAGGAAAAGACTCGGCCGAACTTTTCTGCCTCCCTTCGCAGCAGAGATGCTTGGAAGGCAGCTGCCACAGCTTGTCCCTTTAAGGTACTTTGATACTGTAAGTCCTGTAAGTCCCATCTGGAAAGCACGGTGGCAGAGAGAAACAGTATTCAACCTGGCTGTTTCTCTCCTCCTTCTTGGCCTCATACACAAAAAGCAAACAGACACACATCTCATGGCAGTGAAGGGATTTGTCCATGCACCATCTCCTCGCACATGGTCCCAGGCCAGCACCATGAGATGTGTGCATGCTCTGAGTGTATGCCCAAGAAGGAAAAGAAGACCTGTCTGAACTTTTCTGCCTCCCTTTGCTCCGGTGCTGCTTGGAAGGCAGCTGCCAGAGTCTGTTCCTTTAAGGCACTTTGACATGGGGGGAAGGGGGGGACCATATAGGGACAGGCAGGCCACAGGAGCTGCCTTGTGAGCAGCTCTGCTGTGAAGGGAGACAGTAAAGTCTGTCCAAGTCTTCTCCTCCTTCTTGTTCATACACACAGAGTGTGCACACTTCCCACAGTGGCAGCCTGGGAACTTCTGTGAGGAGACAGTGCATGGGTGAACCCCTCTGGCGCCATGAGATGGGTGCATGTTTTGTGTGTATGAGGCTGCAGAGGAGGAGAGAAGCAGCCAAGTTGAATGCTGTTTCTCTCTGCTGCCATGCATTCCGGATGGGACTTACAGGTGGCGTGGGGCAGAAGCAAGAAGCATGTCTTACCCAACTTCCATCTCCATTGCATTTCTCGCCATTCTGTGCAGGGAAACAAGTTGTACCATTAAAGAACTTTCTCATGAGTTCAAACTTCTTGAACTCACAAGAAGGTTTTTTTAAAGGTACAACTTGTTTCCCTGCACACAATGGCAAGAAATGCGATGGAGCTGGAAGCCGGGTAAGACGTGAGTCTCCCCCATCCCACCTACCACCCCAAAATAATAAGACCTCCCTGAAAATAAGGCCAAGCCCTTATTTTGGGGTTCAAAAAAAATATAAGACAGGGTCTTATTTTGGGGGAAACACACACACACACACACACACACACACACACACACAGCATATAGACCGACAAAAATTTCCTTCTTCGTTCCCTATGCAAGGAAGCTTACCAGAAAGCAACCAAAAAGCAATTTCATAATATATACTGGTGTCTTTTTCACTTTTTCTGTTCTTAGTTCGTTGTAGTTCTTATTCTTCTTAAAACTTAAAAGTTATATCAAAAAGGGAAGATGCATGTAGTTAAAGCTAGTTATGGTGCCAAATGAATTAATTTAAACTTAATTCAAATCTCATACTCACTTTGAATTTCTGTTTCTGCAGACTAGATGTATCCGTTAGAGATTCTACCATGTCCCATTTATTTTTAACTACAGCCCAAAGTTCGATGCAATCACAAACCTGGTAGGCACATTACTCAATACTAGTTCTGTATCACTGATGAATTAGATGAAAGGCCATAGCCCCAGTACTAAACCTTGGGGAATTCCACTACATATCTCCACCAAAAAATTCCCCACTGACTCCTAACCTCTCCTACACACTTTCTTCCTTTATTCAATGATTAGATAAAATAGCCCAGAAAATTATACTGTATAAAAATACATGTAATTGAAAAATCTGCAGAATGACTTCTTTGAAATTGCCTTAAAATTATATTACTAGTTCATACCATACAATTTCATAAATCTAGGTTAAAATTGCACATTTCTGGACTTTTATTGTTACATGGCATAGATATTGAAGTTATTTTTCATAAAACAAGTGTATGATATTAATATTTTTCTATTTTAAATTCATCAAGTGACCTTTTAATGGTTGCTTGTGGGCCCAAGGCACACAAGGAATATTCAGCAGACATCAGTAGCAATTTGCTTCAAATACATGATGCTCTATCTCCTTGCCAAAATGGATAGCTCATGAAAAATAGCTACTTTGTAACTGAAGCAATCTCATCAGTATAATTTAATTCTGATGGTGATATATGGCTTTTTATGATGACAGATAGCCACTCTGGTAGTGTATGAGCCTCAACAATCTACAGAAGAATATTATTGGTTTGTCAATCAGATGTCATGTACAATCAGAATTCCAAAATATCCGAAACAGAGCAGCCATGCCATTAGTAGTCACAAATAATACTTTCAAGAAACTAGACTCCTTTTTCTAATGTATCATAGAATATTGGCTTCAATGCAATTGTTTTTCCATGCATATATCTTCAGCAACATTAACCCAGCTTTGAAATGCTTTCCCAAAACAAACTTTCCTCCTGATTATTTTCCTAGTGTGATGATGATGATGATGATGATGATGATGATGATGATGATGATGATGACGACGATGACGACCATATCGCATTGTTACATTAGTCAGGAGACTACAGTGCAATTGCAGAATAGTAGTTTGCCAGTTCTGTTGTAGGAAATGCTTGCATGCTTCTCACGGTGTGCCACAAGAGATTGAGCTGGCTTCTCACCAGAAAAAAAGACAAACATCTCTTCCTGCAGGGTCATTCATCACTCAAGGCCCTGTCCCTCCCCAGAGTTGCCTCACAAGGTTCTATGAGAGTAAGATACAAGTTACTCTTTTATAAAATAAATATTTTTGTAACAAAGGAGACAGAAGTCTCTGAAACACCGTTATCAGGCATTGAGTCACTGTGAAAGGGAAGCGAAAGGGAAACAAACCTTGCATTCTAATCTTGCAATTAACCACAAAGGAACAAAGTAACATTAAGCAAACCTCATATTGCCATTAGGAAAAATCCCATATGTGGCCAAAGTCATATAGGGAAAAATGTTGTAATTTGGGGAGGAAAAAGGGAGGAACTTAGGCAGGGTGATTATTGGGTAGAAATGTATAAAATGTAATGTGTGGAGATTTGAATTTGCACTCCTCGAGCTCAACCCACTTGGGAAGGGATGCGGAGGGCTGCCTTTGCAAACGCATTATTAATAAATACCCTTTGCTTATACTTTAGAGTTTTTTATATTTGACAGAATTTAATTGATTTTGTATAGATATTAGAGGTTAATAAACAGTTCTCACCCTACACAGCACAATTAAAGAATGCCAACAAACTTGTACAACAAACGAACTGTCTTTATTGTATAAATAAAGCTATATTTACACACACACACACACACACACACACACACACACACAACTACTATTATGTTAATGGCAATGTAGATAGACTATCTATTTTAGTCTATCTACATTGTCATTAACCAGCAATTCCATATGGAACTGGAATCCTAGGCCCTAAGTTATCCGATAGCTAGATGTAAGCTTCTCAGCTCTCCAGGGACTTACAAGGACTGAGGAAAAACTGCCAGGGGACAGTCCTATGTATAGTCTCTGATAACAGTTGGCCACTGTCATCAGAACTGGAGGGAGATTCAAACCTCCGTTCTCTCTTCCCATTGGTCTTCGCTGTCTCCAGGGCCTTTTTGGAATGTGCATCCATGTCCTAGCAGATTTTCTGCTGACAGTATTGGTGAGTGAAAATGATTAACTTGAAATCTCACAGTTGAGAGGGCAGGAATCTGACTGCCTGCACAGAGCAGCAACTCATCCCCTCACCAAAGTGGTACCCATTTTATCTACTCACATAGAGCAGGCTTTTGAATTGTTGGTGGACAGAGGCTGAGACGAGTAACAGGAGTTTATCCCGACACACATTGCTAGGACTCAAACTACTGGAACAGAAACCATTGCCACATCATTAAGACACTGATCCACCACACCTCTTTCCTAGTGACAGATGAAAATTTTTGCTTTTGGATTACTGAGAGTTATTGAGATAATTGAGAAATTTTATATGCAATAATATTTTAATTTAGCAGACATTTTGAGACAAAGGGTGTCTGTTAAATCACAAAGGTTCTTTTTAAAGAGGCAACCGGACTTTCTGTTTTTTCTTTTAAGACATTTTTTTCTCATCCAAGAAGCTTTTTCAACTCTGGATGAGAAGCAAAATGTCTTTAAAGAAAAAACAGAAAGTCTAGTTGCGTCTTGAAAAAGAACCTTTGGAACAACCATGACCTGGATGACTGAGAATGACTGTTCAATCTTAATTTACATAACTGATAGCATAGTTATATAATTAACTTTATTATACCGATTTGTGTCACTGGCATAATTATATAATTGTGCTAATGATGTAAATTGTGACAACTGTCTGGACGGACTTTAGAAAATATTTTTTATTTGCGGAGTAAAGTTCAAATTATTTTATGGAAACAATTTTTTAAAACTATTATCTCATATCAAATATAAATTGATTAATAATTTGAAATGATTGCTCAGATAGGATTACACAATATTTTTTCTAAGCAAGGGCACCCAAAAGTTGTATTCAATTTCCTTCTATATATATTTTAATAAAAATAACTATAATTATATAACAATTATCCAGTCATTTGTAATCAATTTCTCTTTCTGTCACATTAAAATTTTTGACTTGATAATTTTTAAAGGTCCCTCAGGATCACATTTAAGTCACTGAAATAAGTTAGCTCAAGAAAAACAATGCATGTACAACAAACATTTTATCCTCATATCTATCATTCTATTTAATTTAAATAAAAACATTCACATTTGTAATTATGTTTAGTCCAGCATTTAAGATTTGTCATTTAAATCTAAAAAGCAAAACACATGCATAAAAATAATTTAAAGAAAATATACACAAAATGGGGAAAGAGGTGACATGCAAAGAAAAAAGAAACCTTTTAAAACTTGGAACAGATGGGAAAGACTTTCTACACAGCACTAAATTAGCAGCTGCCACATCAATGTAATTTTATACAGTCTAACATCTTGAAAGGGGCTTTGCAAGAACTTTAGGCCTGGCAGCTGCTTTTGAACAATATAACAAGCTTGTCTTAGTAATTACTTAAAATCAGATCTGAGGCCTATAGAACTTTTCAGCTTTTAAATCTCTATTTGGAATTGTAACTTTTAGACAGATGCAGTGGTGGTATTCAGCCAGTTCCGACAGGTTCCGGAGAACCGGTAGCAATAATTTTGACTGGTTTGGAGAACTAGCAAATACCACCTCTGATTGGCTGACAGCATAGCCATGCCCACTAAGCCACACCCACAGAACTGGTAGTAAAAAAAAATTGAATCTCACCACTGGACAGATGTGTGATTCCACCAGGAAATCAAAAAATATTAACATGAGACATAAAATCAACATAATTAAATGCCTATATGCTAAAACTAGTTGGCCATATACTTTTATTTTTTCCCCTAAACTCTGACTTGGTCATTCTTGTAAATTCAGAATCCATGTGTTCCTCTGAATGCCCCAAAAAGGAAATTGTCCAAAATGTCGGGAAAAGACCAAATTATTTATTTCCTATTTGCTTTCTTGTATACATTTATGTATACTTTCTTAACAGGAAAAATAGCTATACACCTGATCATGGATAAATATCTCCACTAAAAAAAGAAGCAATGAATTAGTAAGTATATCATACTGCATAAGTAGCAGTCTCATAGTTAGGATTGTGTCTCAATTTTACCAATAAAAATGGTATGCAAATTACATCTTTATTATGCCTACTTTCATTGAATAATTAAGGCAATACATATAAAAGTGATGCATTGATATTTCTATATTCGAGTAACTAGAACTTTCAGTAAATGAAAGCACCCATTGTCTCCCAAATACTACAGTAGTATGTATTTAGTGGAACCTTGTCCAAACCACTGCATGCTACTGAGTCCAGAGTGTATATTGGTTTCAAAGGAATGCAAGAACAAGCCTATTGTGTTAATGGGACTTTTCTGACAAAGTAAATCACTTATTTAGAACGAAGTGTAATCTTGTTTTGAAAGCCATTCCTTATATTTTCAATATCTTGACAAGATTCTTTGTTACAGAGAGTAAAACCTCCTTTATTTTGCATTGCCGTGAAACATACCATGTTTTGAAGTATTCATATCATTTCTGTCATGTATAGCTATATGTCAGTTGGGAATTTTAATGATGCCAGTACAGTATATATTAATTATTTATCCTTCCTACAGCAAATGGAACCAACAAGCAAGCTTAAAAATATAAGGTTTGAACAGGAATTTATTAGGAAATCTCAAGACAGTAAACTAAATCCCTCTCTATATATAATCAAATATATGTGTGTAGGTATGTGTGTGTGTATATTCCACAGCTCAATTTCAACCAAATTTGCTACACAAATGTACCAGGAACAAACCCGGGGTGTGTGTGTCAGACACACCTAGCACCCCTTGGGGGGGTCTGTGTGCCCTAAAAATACTGGCTGTGTGCCCTAAAAATCAGTAGTCCACAAGGGGGCTCTCTCTGACTTCTGATGCTGTGCGAGAGAGCAGTGTCAGGCCCAACTAAACACATAGAGCTACTAACAGTGTAAATCCCAACTACAGGATTTTCCTGTGTGAGAGACCAGCGTCAGGCCTGACTAAACTTGGGCGAAACCGGGTAATCAGCTACTAGTTAAAAATACAAAAACAGATAAAGAAACAAAAACTCCCATATAAAAACAATGACAAACCACTTTTATATTGTTGCCAAGAAAGCGACATGGATATAAGCCAGTTACCTTCAGCATAAAAATCCATTAATGAACCACAATGCCAAAATGACCAAATGTGTATTGCAACATCACAACACAAAGTTCACTTTTTCATAACTGAATTAAAATACTTCTAGCATGTACATCGGGGCAGAATTTTTCAATTCTCCCTTGTTTGCCTCCCCCTCCCATTGTTTCCTGGGCATCTATGGTCAGCCAACTTGACTTAAGAGAGACTTTATTATTCCAGAAGAATCAGAGTGCTACATCTTAACAGTTAATATAATTGTTAAGCACATTTAATTTAAGACGACATATTGTGTATGAAATATTTCTAATGCAATGCTTTTTTATTTAGTTTTTATTTATTTAAGCAATTAGCAATTTGTACAACTGGTTTTGGAAGTATATTATATAAAGATACAGGAAGCTATAACAGCTTTTAAAATATAGCTATATCAAAATCAGATGAAAAATGAAATTAAAATAACAAAATAGAAGCAGCAGGAAGAAAGACAAGAGATAAAATAGCAAGAAAGAAGCCTTAAAAGGGGAGGGGAGCAAAAATACTGTTTATTAAAATTTTGAACAGATTTTCACTTTGCATCTAATTTGTGCATGTGTAAGTCTTGTGGAGGACATTTTTAACGAACAGTAGAATACAAATGCAGTTGCCGTAATTAGCAGCTCCTGAAAATGGTCTCTCCATGGCAACTAATCCTGTATGGTATGTGATATTTAAAACCACTTATTGCCCACATATTGAGAATATGTATATTTGATGGCAGGACAGTAGAAGGGAGAGGATCACTGCATGATACCTAAGCTGCATATAGAATGATATCCAGCATTGTAAAGTATGTTATGAACCATTATCAAAGCCAATACATTTCTAGTGACACGATAAGACACTTGATATTATTCCTTAGAATTAGAATCAATAGTATTCATACTGGATTCAGTAATAATCTAAACTATTTATTATTAATACCTCATTTATTAAATCTGTATATTAAAGAATGCTATCCATAATCTATGCCAGTTGCTTTATCAATATAAAAATAACTTTGATGTCAATTATGTAAAATTGTTGTATTGGGTATTGTTAAACAGGAATATAAAACAGTAAGTATAAAGAACGTTCTTTGATAGTCAAATAGTACCTCTGATTAACACAGTTTCAAAAAAGATCCCTAATGCTAAATAAAGCAAGGCACACATCTAGTACGATGTTTTTATTTGTGAAATGCTTATGCAATAAAAATGCCCTTGTTTCCTCAAGGATCTTATTTATATAGAAACCCAACAATCATATTTGAAGAATTTATAAGCCTATGAGCTACTCATAATAAGTACCACTGATATAGTACAATTAATCCCATGTTGCTCTGTATTATGAGCTGCAGCAATGAATCAGCATCACTAATTAAAAAAACAGAGGCACATTGAGCATTTCTTCACAGTTAGGAATCAACCTTTCTGTCAACTGCATTCAACTAGTTATTATTATATCATAACTATACCTGAAGCAACTAAAAATGAAAACTAGATAACTTGATTTTGGGATGGGTGAATTAATAACATTCAGTACAGAGGAGAAGTGTCAGTCAATGATGAATGAAATGAAAATCCTGGATCAAAAACATGTTTACATTTGTTTTTATTTTCTGAATGTTTCGATGCAGAAAATGCTGTTACATTTCTAGCAAAGAAAGGCAATTACATAAATAAAGCAAATATTTATATTCCGTACCTCTTGTAGTCAACTACAGAACGTTGAGAGGAGGAAATCCATCACTTGGAGTGTTTGATTCTTGTCTGTTCTGGAATGTAATCAAAATAATAATTAAACTGGGTTGGTTGTAGTATAACATACGATATTCCAACAGTTATTTATTCAGTCTTAAATAGCACTTCAAGAATGATGATTTTTCATGATTATTTATATAGTAAATTTGTCTTCATTTTGTGTGTGTGTGTGTGTGTGTGTGTGTGTGTATACTATATTAATACTAATATTACTATTAGAGCTATATGGTGATAATTCACAAATCTTCACATTGTTTATCTTCATATCTTATTGAAGAGATGTTTTTCTATCAAATTTAAACAATGATATAAATATCTCAACAGAAAAAGGTGTATATTTTTCTAGAAAGAATCAAGCACACAAGACTTTGGCATTATGGCATAAATCCAGTTCTATTTTAGAGTTACACTAAAGATACTATCTATATTCTGCTTTCCACATATCATGCATATGTCTCTACAGCCACATATCTTCTACCAAAAACATATGCATTTGATTGTTCTTCTGTCTAATTAATAGGATCAGAATAGCCTCTTGCAGCCAATTTTTTTAATCAGTAACCAACTCTCCTGGTCAACATGACTCATGACAGACACTTTCTTTCTTAATGCTATAATTTACTTACATCTATTTCAATATCCTTAAAGTTCACATAATTATTAGGGTACTATTTTTATAGAGAAAATAATCATTCTTTCCCCTCGTGTTTTTCTTATAAGTTGCCTATGCATCTTAAACCTGATAGCGTTTCACCTCACAGGCCATAACAGAGCTATTACGATGCAGTTAAGAAAAAAAATAAAATAAAACCAGAGTTAAAACTTCCTTACCATTAAAGAAAAAGAATACAATCCATTTAGACAAAAACAATTGATATAGTTTACGTATTCTAAATACCATTAGAAAATGGGGGGGAAGGAACTGATAATATTTGATATTCTTTTATATCTGGTTGTTGTTTCACTAAATAAAGTTTAAGCCAGAACAAGTTTGAGGCAGTAAAACTATTAAAATTGTATGTGATACCAAACTAAAATGAGTGCTATAGGTAATCACTATGCATGCCATGAACAAAGATTTTATCAAGAAAATGAGACAGAATAATTAACCAAAACATACAGAAGTTATTAAATGCAACTTTTTAATTATTATTTCAAATTTAAAGAATAATTCTAAAGTATTAGGTACAGTGTAGGAAATAGTATAATCATTTGTGTTTTCAAGTACTGTTTTTCAACTTTTTCTGGAACATTGATAGTGTGAATCAGGATCTGTTGCATGTAAAACATGTGATTTAACCCTAAGCTCTAGTTCCTTCCAACACAAAATGGGAAGTCATCTGTTGCGGTGCTTCACTGTTTTACTGTTTCTATAGAAACAGTATCCTAAAGACTACCCACCTAACTTATTTGTTTCTTTCTTTGAAATCATATTTATAGGTTGCCCAGTTCATAAAAACTTACAGGAACATACAAGTTAAACAAATATTCTATATAATAGTACTTTTCAACCTGTGGGTCATGACCCCTTTGTGGGTCGAATGACCCTTTCACAGGGGTTGCCTAAGACATCGGAAAACATATATGTAGACCAGTCACACATGTGTAGAGAGCAGTTGGGGGTCACCACAACACGAGGAACTGTATTAAAGGGTCGCGGCATTAGGAAGGTTGAGAACCACTGCTATATAATAAAATCAAAAAGAAGGCTATTGCTAGGGATTAATACATTCAGCATTAAAAAAATGCCCCTTCAAAACATGTAGTTCTTAATCCAGAGATGTACTTCTAAAGAAAGAGTTAGATCTTCAAGGCCTGTTTAAAGGATGACAGTCAGAACAACCTGAATTTCTCGAAAGATATTATTCTGGAGGCATTTTTCTGAAAAATGGCATTTGGAGCATGCTCACTTTTAATAGATGATCGAAAACAATGTGGGAAAGGCAGTTCATTGGAATAACCATGCCCTATGGTTAAGAAGGAATTTATAATTTACAACTAACCCCTTATTACTCCTGGAAGCTTACTATTAACCAGCCCAATTCATGCAGCAGCAGTGTTACATAGGTCTACTGAGGTACAGCTAAAAATGTCCACACTAACAACTCTAGATCAGCTGCAGCATCACAGTGTTTTAAAAGGTAGTCCCATGTAGTGTGCATTCCAATAATTCACATAAGGTTTCCTGTCTTTTTTAGGTGGAACACATTGAATGAAATGTCTTAATGTTTACCTCTAGGAACAATAGAATTTATATTAGATTTACCTTCTAAAACGGATATGTCTTCTCAGAGAACACAAACTCTAATAAGCTGTACATATTCTTCAGAACTACTACCAGTAATAAAAGGTGGGCATATCATTTGGTTTTGGGGAAGGTGAAGTGAATCCTAAAGTTTTCTTCCCAGAAAATAATGTCATCCTTCATAAATCAAAATGTAGTTAAAATGAGACTTCCGGTGAGATGAGCAGCCCAGCAGCAGCAGATAGGGAGCCCACTCCCTGAAGTTAAAATAATAAGAAATTGCATAAAAGCCATCTAAATTATTGTATGCAACTCTAATGAAGATGGATTAAAAATAACATTAGTAAGAATTTGTAGAAAATGGATTAAAGACAACATTAATAAGAATTTGTAGAAAATACTTTTAGAATATTGAGTTGCTGCATTTGGCAATATATTTAATTCAGCCCTGGAGCTCCATTGGTTTCTCTGTTAATATCTAGCCTTGGTATTTCAGTCCACCATACTTGTGATTCCTGAAGCCTTTTAGTGCCTAAATTGTAGGGCTGCCACTCAAACCCTGACACTGCCTTCTGCTCCATATCTGCTGCTCAAATTTCATCTTTATTTTCTAAAAGGCAGAACTAAAGATTGAAGGGGTAGCTTTTGAAAAAAATATTACTAATTATAGTCACTGTTGGAAGTCTGAGCATTTAATTTCTGCAAAGAATTTTTAATATTCATACAAATATTTATTGGAGTTTGGAGGACCTAATAAAGGAGAATACTTGTAGGTCAGGGTTGACGTGAGGGGTCCTTGGTGTTGTCTCAGCTTGCCTGTTTTCTTGCAGACGTTTCATTACCCAATCGAGGTAACACCATCAGAGCTAGTAAGGAGTGACGTTTGCTGTCAGTTTATATTCTAGTGGCTTGACTGTCAATGTTGGTGGCAGTGCTCTTTGAGATTATTTGATTGGGCTGTTTGCTGTTGGCTTCTTTGGCAGTTTCTTTATTGGGGTATTGTTACTTGATAGTTGCTCAGATGTTGACCTTGGAGTTAATCTATGCTGATCTGGGTGCTGATTGGTGGTAGAGAGGTGCGGAGGACTTTTTGTTCCTTTTTGGGCTGGGTGATAGGTTTCCCGCCCCCCCATAGTTTATAGTTATTATTGTCTATGTGTCTATTGATGGTTGATTAGTTAGAGTGCCAGGCTTCTAGAAATTCCCTGGCATTTTTGGACTTTAGCTTGAATTAGGATACTCACATTTTGCCAACTGAAACTATAGTTAAATCTGTCTATATGTTGAGCGATTAAAGAATTTTCATAATTTCATTTTGAGTATCTAACATTTACGTACTATAAAACATTTTAAACATTTAACAAAAGTAATTAAAACTGCAATAGTTTGTACAGCTTCCAAATATCTATTTTTGTCTCATCTTACTATGGAATATTGCATTTTATAATACCATGGACATAAAAATACCATGGAACATTTGTCATATATGAATGACTCAACACTTGGAGATAGTTTCTGTTTCAATTATAAGCTTACATTTACTTTAAAACAAGATATCAAAATATTCTTTGATATATTGATTTTATTTAAAAAATTAAATAAATATAGTTATATAACTGAACGAGAGTATATCATGGAATCTGTTTTATTGAGAAATTTGTACATGTTTTATTAAAGTTATCCATGTATGCTTTAATTGTGTGATCAAAATGCTTGTAGAACTGACTATGTAATTTTATAGATTTTCTATAATTCAACAACTTTCATTGTTTCATATGAATTATATATCTAAATATATAAATTAGTTCCTCTGGCTTTTCCTGGCAAAATACTCTTTATAAAGAATAAAAGGCCAAATAGCTCCTGCATCTTTCATTTCAAAATGGCATCTTGCAGCTATTTGTACATAATGACTTCCTCAAGAATACCACCAATAATCAGCATGTGCAAGAGGGAACTATTAAATTACTCTTAAGATTTAAAACTCTTTTTAATAAGCCACCATCTGTTCTTTCAGGTTGTATTATCATTTACTTCTTGCTTGTCTCTAGACAGTCTGATATATCCCACAGTGTGAACTCTGTTTTCATGCTGGGTAGGGTTGCTGGTATCTCTGTATGTTAGAAGACACTGACTTAAATATTTGTCACTTCTTATATTTAAAGCATTCTCAAAATCTTCTATTCCAAAATCTTTTATGACAGAATCAATTACCATAAATAAAAAATTTCTACTAGCCAAATAAAAGCCCAGGAAGAATGGTAATATTGTTGATACAATGCACGCTAACCAGGATTAGTTGCTAGAAAAGTATGTTACATGAGTAACTGTAACTCTCAAAACACTTATTTAAGATACCTTCACAAAAATCTTCTGCTATAAAATATAATTTTGATCATTAACTTATTACAGTAGGTAATAGTTAAAAGAGAAAAATTGTCTTATACTGGGCTTACAATCCCAAATAGACTTTTAAAGCAATTCTATTCCCTAGTTTCAAATGCTGCTTACAGTACTTACTTCATCTAACCTGGAAGTAAATGAAAATTGTTATCTAATAAACTTGGACAAGATTACCGGTACATATTCAAATATAATCACATGCATTGCAGATAAATAAGTCATATTCAACAATATTCATAAAAACAACTTACCGTATGTAGAACTTTGTATTCACATTTAGGCAGACCTCAAAATTTTACTACTTTTTTTTCCCAAGCACTATGTTGGATACTTTGATTGGTGATATTGTTTTGATTGACATGCTTACTTTGGTAGCCACTGTGGTGATTAGATGCTAGGTCATGTTTATACTGTTGTTGGTTAATAGAGGACAAAGGAGGATGTGTTCTAAGCTGTCTGACCATTCTTTGACTTATACAATGCTTGTGCTGTCTGACTCTTTGACTTATTCAACACATGTTTCTAACAATGTTCTTCTGCCTGCCTTTGCCTAAAATGACTCTAGCTTGTTCGTTCAAACTATGACTGAACTTCGTCATGAGCTGTGAAACTGATGAATTTTCTTCATATCTTTTAACTGGGAATTTATGTTTATAGATGTGTCCATACATTATACGTTGTAAATCTTCTTTGGCTACTAGGCCTTTGTGGTTGTTGAGAGTGCTTTGGATTTTATTGATTTGTGAACTATGGTTATGCCAAGAAACTTAATTTATTTCTTTTTAATTATTTTTGTTTTTAATATTTTTAATTATGGAAGGATTATCACTTTTATTGATAGTAATTATTGTGCTATGTTTGATCACATCGATAAACACTATTTTAGGAAGTTGTGTTGGCATTTATTGGAAAATGTTCTGTAGATAAAATATTGCTGCTTTCTGGCGTTCTGCTTATCTGCTTTTTTCTGCTTTTTTATGTCACTTCTTTTTGTGTGCTATTGAATTGTTTCTACGGTAGTTGGATGCTCGGTTAGTGGGTGCTACTTTAGATGATGATGGTGACAACAAAACTGTCATCTAACGTGAAATAGGCATGAGAACACCACTACTTCCATTTTAGATCAAACCAGGTCTAAGAATGCAAAAGAATTCATAGAAGCTTGGCAGTCTGACAAGTTACCAATCAACAGACATACAAAAATAAATGTTATTTAGGAAACACTGAAAAAGAAGATCAAAGAAAAGACAAACAGCCCAAAGTACATTTCCTCTTATTACAATCTATTAACCAAGAAGAGGAGAAATCAACACCTAATCACTACAATAAGCATTCGCCAATAGCATGCCAATCAAAGACGAAACAATGCTTCCAATCAACACATCCTGCTCAAACTCGTAGAAGGCAGGAAGGACAGGCTGCTATATATAAACAGCCAACAAACTTCACTTCCATATGTAAGAGCACCGATGATATTGCCTAGCCTGATAATGAAACATGCACGGAGAAAACCACACTCAGAAAATACCAAGAGGTCAAGAGTTTAAAGCTACAGTGTGTCTGAAATGAATTTCACATGTATTTGATATTAAAATATGCAGCTAACGTGTTTCAAACAACTTATTCCAATGGAGAATAACTGAAATGTTTTTATTGTTTGTTTTTGAAATATTTCCCAACTCAATCCATCAAAGACATTAATATATTTTGCATTTAGTCTCTGCATCAACATTTTTTTTCTCTTCCATTCAATTGTGTCTGATTCTCAGAGACTGCCTGACAAGTCCTTGCAGTTTCCTTGGCAAGGTTTTTCAGAGGTGGTTTGCCCTATGGCTGAAAGGGAGTGTCTCGGCCAAGATCACTCAGCTAGCTTTGTGCTTAAGGTGGGACTAGAACTCAGGGTCTTCCAGTTTAACTGAACTCTGTGCCAAGAAGGGTCAAAAAAGAGAGAGCAATAAGCATACATGGCGAATCAAATAACTGAGAAGCAGTTTTCTTTAGGACACAGTTAAATGTATTAATATAATGCCAGGAAATTACAATGAGTAGAGAAACTAAGCAGTTTTCATATAGTGAGCCCAGTTTCAGGATATGTACAACAAGCCAATTAGAGATTTAAAAGTGATAACTTCAGTTATTTACATTAATTATAGAAATAATTACGATCAAGTCTATTTTTATCAATTAGTTTTGAGTTTCATTTGAAAAAATAAAGCAATTTATTAAAATAATTGATATCAATAAATAAGAAAGAATAAATAATAATATGCTAGTATTTGTAACAAATAATTGAAGGTGTTTTTTTTAAATGACACTTTAATCCCTGTATCCACACTGGAGTCAGGGCAGATGAATGGAGCTGAGTGTTTACTGGCCGGATGCCCTTCCTGAAACCTATTCGGAGTGTACAGTAGATATTTTCTTTTTGCACTCTGATAGAAAAACATCTGCCATTACCTAGAACTGAACTCTCAACTTCTGAATGGAAGGCAAGCATCTTCACCTATATATTTATTTATATATAATATTTATATATACATTCTAGTGAATCAAATGCCTAAGGAACCCAATAAATAATGGACAACAGATATATCCTGTATCAGATATCCAAATTCTCCTCTTATTGAAATTCTGTACACAGATAATTCATTTATAGACCGAAAACTTCCTGAATTTATCCAATCCTTTTTATTCTGAAAGCTCAATTTCCTAGTAGAGAAGGTGCTTCTTCCTTATACAGTGGTCCTTCTACTTACGAGCTACTCGACAGATAAATTTTTTGAGTTACGAAAGGGAAAAGTGGCCCCGCCCTTACAAATTTTTTCGACATCCGAGTGATAAACT
>JANHFR010008147.1:29298-43559 GCA_032468015.1 Mimophis mahfalensis | reverse complement strand
AGTCAACCTTGAGCCTGGTGGGAGTCGAACCTGCACTAATTGCAGGCAGCTGGTAGTACTTAAGGAGGCATTACCCCTTTGTATTTTTCTATATGGTCCCCTTCATAATCATGTGTATGTGTGCATCTGTGTGTGTGTGTGTGTGTGTGCTCGCGCGCACCCCCGCGTGTGTATGTGTGTGTGTGTGTATGTATGTGAGGGTTCAAAGTAATATACCCATAGCGAACAAAACTCTGAGACAGGTAGATTCCTCAAAGATATATCATATTGGCACAGATCTGGTGAAAACTGACTCTGAGGGCTCCTGTGGTTTTCACCTAATTAAAAGTAAAAGGTTTTTCCCTTTACGCAAACAGTCACATGGTCCAATCAAGGGGCCGTCCAGTTGCCAGGTAGCATCACTCCTCCTCTCTCTGACCAGGGGTGAGAATGTCCTTCATTCTCCCCAAAAAGTATTTTGTTTTGGCTACAAAACCCCAGCTATCTCTATTCTGTCCTTCCTATCCCTCAGCTCTAGAGTCTCAACACTGAAGCATCAAAATAGCTTGGGTCAGCTTCAGGTGACAGTGTGCATGTGTGCGTGTGTGTGTGTTTGTATATGTATGTATATGCACTCCTTACACACATAGTGTGGTATCACCATCATTTTATCATTTGCCCACCATATCCCATTCTCCCTGCATATTCTGACACATAGAATTTATATTCCAGTATACCAAAGTTATGAAAAGTACAATCAGAGGAGTTATGGGAAAAGTTAAGAATCATTGCAAAAACCAAAGCAGAAAACATATTTCCAAAATTTTAAAGAAAAAAAATAGAAATTCAAAAGAAATTACTATCAGGGTTGCAAGTAACACCCCCAACCAAGTAAGACTCTGAGCCCAGCAGTTCCTCAAAGTTCCATTTTATTAGAGATGTCATATTGGTGCATCGGGGGAAACCCAAATCTGAAAGCCCTTGGGTTTTCCCCACCCAAAGGAAAGTCAAAGTCCCTTCCCCTGCACCCATATGTCCAATCAATCCACTGTCCCAACTAGAGATGTTCCCCAGTCATGCCTCTCCAGGTAGAGGCTGGATGTCCTTGACTCCCAGAGAAAAGAATGTTGTTATGGCTATATCTCTCCATCAAATCCATGCAACCCCCTCCAGTTTTCCCACAGCACTAAATGTGGCATCCCTGAAGATCCAAAGAAAAAGATGGCCTCCAGGGCTGACAATTACCTGGATTGCCAGTGAAAACCTAGATAGTAGATGAGGTAAATTGCTAGATAGTAAAGCTACAGATAAGGTAAAACAGATGGAAAAAGTTATATGAAGATAAAAGTAATTATGGTGAAACTTTACATACAGGGTTATAAAACAACTGATAAATCTAGAAAATTAATATGTTTAAGAACTTAACTGAACTGAAAAGTGAGATACCGAAGCAATATACCACCTGTTGAATAGAAAAGCTATAAGCAGAGATAAAGCACCTGTTTCACTGTTTACAGTTGCAGAAAAGATATTTAAAATGCTAATATCCCAACAACATATATAGAACTAAAGTAAATGGAGTGTAGATTGGACATTTTTGGTGTGTAAAATGATGCTAGAGAAAGAACAGAAATTGCAACTGTCAAACAATTCCATTATTTTCTCATGCAACTAATTTTGCTTGATAACTGATAAAGAACATAACCATGAAGAGAGAAAAGCCAAACGCCACTTGGAATAGGATGGCAGCAATAGCTTTGGATTGGACTGTGGCTATGTGTCCTCTCATGGATCCCATCCCTCAGTGGTCTGAGCTCCGGACCCAAATCAGGACACCATGTGCTGTGTTTTCCCAATGGTTTATTGAGCCAGAATCTTGGCACACAGTGAGCTCTGTTGAAAGGAAAAAAGTTAGCCCTGGGAACCTCTGCCTCCCAGCACCTCTGAAGGCTAGAGCCACATCCTCCCTCCCCTGGATCAGCCGAACATCTGGCAAGCCCAATCAGCTGTTCATCAGCCACCCAGTGGCCATGATCAACTGTTCATCAGCCGGCTTGCAAGCAACCATTATCAGCTGATCATTGGCTGGTTTGCAGTTAAACAGGATCAACTGTTGGTCAGCTCTGCTCCAGTTTCACTCGCTGCTCACAGCCTCCAAAGATTTCAGGTTCAAAGGGCTTCATAAAGCTTCATTCTTCCCACCACCCACATTCTGTGATAGGGGTCTCTCCCCCAGGTATGGCAATCCTGCTTTATTCATCACCATTTGGGGGGTTGATACCTTCACTCTCAGTAGTTCATGTAGGAGGTGAAGCAGATGAAAAAGAAAGCTAGAATGCTGCTGAAGCTCAGCAAAGAGATTGACTGAATGTTAGACAGACTGCTACTAAGGCTTATGTTGTGGTGGTAAAGGGTGGTGAAGCATCAGTACTTTTCTACCCTTATTGCATATACAGACTGGCATCTCACAACCTTCTTTAAGGTGGGACATGCTCTCCTGGATAGAGAGGGATTGAAGAACATCTTGCAGAGATGTGTGGAAGAATTTATGCACCATCTGTTGGACAAAATTGTTCATTCAGAGTTAGAAACCAGCCTTGTTGTAGGTCCAGGGGAAATGTCTGGGGAGGGGTCTTGCCCAGTTTTGGGGATCAGTTTGAACCTCTTAGGCCTGAGGAAATGTATAGACTCACAGAACTGTGAACTCAGCCAACTGCTCTGCTCCTGGATTGTTAAAGTGGTCCAAGGGGTATTTCGTGAGTGGATTCTAGTGGTGAATTCTTCCTTGAATGGGGTGTGTGTTCCTTTACCTCTTAAATAGCCTTGGTTCAGTCTCTCCTCAAAAAGCCACCAATGGATCCCACTATGCTTGCATTTTATCCAGCATCTAACTTCCCTTTCCTGGGAAGTGGTTGCATGATAGCTTCATAGGACATTGGACAAAATGAATTATCTGGATCTGTTTCAGTCAGGATTCAGAACTGAAAATGGGATGGAAGGATAGATGTACAACACTCATCCCACTCACAACAAAGTTCATCTAAAGGCTTGGCCAATGCCACTTCCATCCCATTTTCAGTTCTGAATCCTGACTGAAACAGCTCTACTTGATTTCTCTACAACTTTTAATATCATCCACAATGGAGTCCTTCTGGATTGGTTCAGAGGATTGAGGAGGGGGCAGCATTGTATGGTTCTTCTTTCTTCAGAGCTGGTTCCAATTAGTGGTGATTGAGAAGGAGAGATCCTGTCCCTGGCACCAACTGTGTTTCAGGGTTCTGTGCTCTCCCCATTCCTATTCATTTAAGCAAATTAAATGATATCATGAATGCTTTATCCCAGTGTCTTGTGGTTGTGGGGGTATGAATGGTGAAAAGTAGGTTTCAGAAGAACTTTAGCAAGATTGCATAGCTTTGGATTTGGGAGGCTGTTGGTTCTAGGACTATGCCCTTTTTGATGCTGGACATAGTTGTACAGTGCCAGCCAAACCTGGTGCACAATTTTGGGGTCCTCCTGGACTTACAACTGCTTGAAGAGTTGATGGCAGTCATGCCTAGGAAATCCTTTGCAAAGCTTTGGGTTGTGTTCCAGTTACACTTGTTCCTGGATTGGGGATTCTACTGACAGATACTCATGCTCTAGTAACCTGCCAATTGGAGTATTGAAATGTACTCTACGTGCACTTCTACTTGATGCAGAATCTTCAGCAGCAGCTCAGGCAATTATACAATGGTCCCTCGACGTATGAACAACCCGACATATGAAGATTTTGACTTCCGAACAGGGAAACCGCTGGCACTTTTAACTGCGGTTTCCCCGACTTCCGAATGACAGCCGCAGTTTCCTCAACTTATGACCCGGTCCCGAATGGCTGGTAAAGTTCTTTTTTAATTTTTTTTTGTAGAAACCTAATTATGCTGTGCACTTTGCATGCCTTTAAAGTGCACCTCATAAAGAGGTTTCCACAAAAAACTGGGAGTCTGGGTCTTTTTCCTAGGCTCCGGAACAAATTAATCCATTCCCAATGCATCTCTATGGGAAGCCGCTTTTTGCCCTGCGAATTTTCCGACTTCCGAATATGCATTCGGAACGGATTAATTTCGTAGGTTGAGGGACCACTGTATGTACTTCTAAAACAGCACATGTTACTCCTCTGCTCCACAAGTTGCATTGGTTGCCAGTCTGCTTCTGTGTCCAAACCAAGGTGCTGGTTACCATCCTTCATGGCAAAAGAGGCAGGTTATTTGAGGGACTGCCTCTTTTCAACTATATCTGCTTATCCCATAAAATCCAGCAAGAGAAAGTCCTTCTAGATCTGCCTTTGTCATTAGGCTTGGAGGGGGACTTTTCAGGGGACCAGTGACATTTTGAGGTAGCTCTGTTGCTGATTGTATCTCTTGTGTGTATGTATAAATACCTGTGTATGTTTCTTAATGACTGTGTTTGACATGTTTATTGTTTTTATATTTTGCTGTATGCTGTTCACAAGGGTCACTTCTTTTGAGATAAATGCCCATATAAATTTGATAAATAACTAAACAAACAAACAGACAGACTTGAGAAAAGGCAGATAGATAGGTGACTTAAGTTGGATATTAAGAGAGAACAAAAGAATTTAAGAACTTCTTTGTGTAGGTCAAGCTAGATTTTTGTTAATTATTTTGACGAATATTTAAAATAAACCAGACATTGCAGTAAAAACTGAATTTGGAGAAAGAGGGAGGTGTAGACTAAAGATTGAGACAAAGATTCATACAGTCTCCATATCTGTTTAACTTTAACAATGAATATATTATAAGAATGGCAGGATTGGAAGAGATGAGAGCTCAAATCAAAACTGGATGTCAAAACACTAACAATTTGAGCTACATAAATGACACTACTTGGTTGGCTGAATGTAGATTTAGTAGAGTTCATTAGAAAAGTGAAGAACAGTAAGTGAAAAATCTGGTTGCTGTTGAATGTGAAGAAGACAAAGATAACATCAACCATCAGGCCTAATGAATTCAGTTTATTGCAAAGATGTAAAAAAGATAACTAAATTAATTTTGTTAGGTGATGAATAGATAAAAATGGACAGTGTGCTAGAGAAATAAAGAGGAGATTAATTCTGGGGAGGAACGCAGTGATAGATTTGCCCAAATTCATGAAAGATCAGAATATTTATATGATTTTTAAAAACTCAGATATTTGAAGCAGTAATTTTCCCAGTGATAATTAATACCTTATGTGAATATTTGAATGTGAATACATACATGTATACATCCAAGAATCTGGAATGAAGAATAAATTCTGCTGTCCTTTTCAGTATACTAAACTGACTAGGGTATACTTATCCTGACTAGAAAACATTGGTAGTACTGATGTTCAGGTGACAGTTGGGTTATCATCTTATTGCAGCTTATAAAAACATTTTGTGACTTATTCATTGATATTATGAATAATATTTTTCCAAATCTGGTATGACTTTTTAAATTGCTGCTTTTTTTTTATTAATATTACTAATAATCTGCATCTTCCTAATCACTAACTAGCAGAAACAAAATGACATGAAAGATGAGGTCAGGGTAGAAAAAAAATCCTTCAAGACTTGTTCTCTATTATTCCAAAATGCTTTACATTTTAGAAATTATTGGGAAATGGAGGCTTTGTGCTCTGTGGATTAATAAAATGTCCTGGATTCCTTTATTAATTTGGAGAATAATCAAGAAATTATATTTCCCTTCCATGTATGGGAGGATGAGTTCCTGCTTTGTTCTCTAGACCTCTGCAAGCCCCCACTTGGTTTTGTTCTTGGCCACTGAGGGTGACTGAATGAACCTGGTTGACTGAAGGATGAAGACATGTCTCAACATCCTAGTAATATCTAGGCATTAAAAAAAATTCAATAGCAATGCTACTTTTTCCTACAATGTGGAGTTCATTCTTTGAGAAACTTCTTCATTCCTGGAGAATCTGTAAAAATTGTCCACCCAATGTACATGCCCAAAGTATGCCTTTTGAAACTTTAGTTAAAAGCTATGTTTTAATTCAAATTTACTTTTCTTTCTCCTGGCCACTGTGCTTCTACAGACTCCCAGTGGTTTAAAATATATTAAAATCAGAATATAACAATTAAAACAACCAAAATCTACAATACAATAAAATATTACTTGGCATCCCTCCACTGGCAATAATAAAATAAATCTCTGTAAAATTTCACTGGTAAATTCATAGCTATGCAGTTTTCTTGGCAAAATTGTACGCATGGTTAACATTTTCTTAGGTGTTTTATTATTAATATTTTAGACTTGGTATTCCCTAGCATTTTCCTTTCCAGGTACAATACTATTGTAATCAAACCTGATTCTGCTTTGCTTCAAGCAAAAATCCCAAATAACAGCAGCTTTATTTTGGATCCACAATCCTATAAATTACAACAGCCACATATATGGTTCACATGTAGAGGTGCTACTTTTCACAAATTACATTTATCAGTGGTGAATCTCAGCTGTGAAGAGTAAAATACACTAATTAATCTTTGTTGGTTTCATGCATAATCTTCATTTCAATAATCCCTTCCCATTTCTCAAGAAATAGCATATTCACCAAGATTACAATCTTAGAGAACCAGAGGATGGCTGATTATGTACTGTTGCAGAATCCTTTGTAACAGACAATAATCATATTATTTTTTTTCACCACCCTGTTATTTCCCTTTGACTGCTCTGGGGAATAAATGAAATTGGTATATATCCTTTTCATTTAAGATCTCAGATATAAATGGAATTTTTTGCTAATGAGATGAGTGGTTATAATTCATTCTTCTACTTGTCCAGTTAGCCATGGGTTGAGCCAACCATAAAAGGAAGAATTCCAACCTACAATTAAAACCTAAAGTGGCTTAGGATAGGTCTGATAAGAGATCTTGTTGCTAGTATCGTAAAGCAGAAAGACAAAAACAAAAGAAACATTGGCAAGCATATTTGCATATGACTGTGTCTACAATCTAAAGAGAATTTCATTCTTTTCTATCTGAGAGAGATATTCTTCTCTCTGCTTTCTCTTTCTATCTGAGAGAGTGACAGTGAGTAGTCATAAATGGTATATCCACATCTAACATATTGGCTTTCCAATGAGAAAGTTATTGAGGAAACAGGGTTGGAGCTCGCAAAAACTGCTTTAATTCTCTCCACACTGTGAGCTCTCAATTTACATTTTTCTTTATCTTTTAATGACCTTGTAATCCCTTACATTGGGGTAGAATCAGAGCAACTGAATGGAGCTGAGTGTTTACTGGCCAGATGCCCTTCCTGTTGCCACTGCAGAGTTTGCAGCAGATAATTACTCATTGTGCCTAGAGAGAGAAATATCTGCTGCTACCTGGAATCGAACTCACAGCCTCCTGATCATGAGGTGAGAGCTCCACCTCTAGCTCCACCTCTGCACCACTCAAACTGCTCCTTTTATATGACCCTTGCAGACTGGTCTATATTCTGATGCTAATGTCCTGAATGACAATCCTGTTCTCATGATTCTTTTACAATATCTTCTGAAAGATCTTAGAACTGGTTAACGGATTTTCACTATGTAAGGCCTCGCTACATATGGTTCACCTCAGCTGATCAGTAGGAAATAACTTGACAGACTTGGATACTGAGTTTTATCTAAGAAAATGCAATACAGTGATGAGAAAGGTAAGATCCTACACATAGGAAAGAAATGCAGATATAGAATAGGTGATACCTGGATCAATAATGGCAATTGTGAGAGGAATCTAGTAGTAGTACACTACTACTTAAGTATGAGTCAGCAGTGTGCTGCAACAGCCAAAAAGGCTAATGAAACCCTAGGTTGCCTCAATAGAGGCATAGTTTCAAGATCATGTGAAGTAATAGTACCATTTTATATTGTACTGGTAAGACCACAGTTGGAATACT
Organism: Mimophis mahfalensis; assembly: GCA_032468015.1. Taxonomy (NCBI): domain Eukaryota; kingdom Metazoa; phylum Chordata; class Lepidosauria; order Squamata; genus Mimophis; species Mimophis mahfalensis. The sequence goes on along the minus strand of JANHFR010008147.1, from coordinate 35,661 downwards.
GCATCCAATTCTGGTCAACATGATACCAAAAGATGTTGAAACCTTAGAAAGAGCACTGAGAAGAGCAACAAAGATAAGATGGTAATTCTGATCTCACCCTATCACAATGTTGGGGGGTGAAAGGGCAAGGTCCTGGGTGCTCTTCAGAAGGCTAAAAGGGTGAGTGGGTGGACTATCATATAGCTGAGCTTCAAACAGGCATAATTGCTTAGTGTTATGAAGTAAACCGCAAGACCCAGTGAGGTAATTTACGCTGTGTAGATTTTTTGGGTGGAGATGAAAATGAGGCACAAGCGGAAAAAGGACCCAAGCAGACAGCAGGCTTTCTATTCTCAATCTGCCATCCCTTCTGCTTTGCCATCTGAAACAAGTGCCATTCATCATTTGAGTTCATTATTAGAAGAAATTAGGATTTATTACATGGAATTATGGCGTATTATTTACCTGCTGAGCTATTAAGAGAAAGTTTTGGATCTGGCATCATCGCTACTTGCCTAATCAAAACTGGCTATATTTTTGGAAGGAATCTTAAATCTTAGATTATAGAATATGTATTTGAAGTGACTGGATCTGCCACTTCTGAGCTAAATTCCTTCAGGCCCTTCTCCATTGCCCATTCCTGCTGGAACAGATGTTGCATTATTTTTTAAAAATATACTGTAGTGTTCTTCCCCCCACACCAAAAAGGGCATATTTGCTACACTTTTTAAGTCCCTTAATGTAAACATGATTTATTTCTTAACTCTGTTTGACATCTTTTTCTTTTCATGAGGAAATTTGTAACATTTTTTTAAAAAAACTTATGGTATGCTTTATATCTGTATTTTTCCAAACATGGTGATTCTAAGATGTATGGATTTCATCTCCAACATTTCCCTACCAGCATGCTGCTTTATATTAGATATTATTATGATACTTGTATTGAAACAACCCTCTGAGTATTATTTATAACATCTCCACATTTCAGTGTTTGGTTTAGCCTAAGGATGAGATACAGTGGCAGTGATGGTAGATGGAGGCCCTCCATATTTAGGAGAGTTCTGTTTTGAGCTATATAGTCATAGACATGGATTACTAGGCAGCTCTTCTCTTGTCCGTTATTTTTTTAAAAAATCTCTTTTCCTTGGGGAAAAGAGGCAAGCTTGCAACACCTTATGTCTTATTAGCTAATATACTGTAACAAGGAGTTCAAAGCACAATAAAGGGTTTGCACGAAAAGGGACAACGAGGTGCGTGTGAACCTCTCCTTTAGCAAAAATCTCTGCTTTTTATTCCTTTGATTAAATACTTCCCTTCCCCCCTTTTCTTACATTTTCCATTAAGATGTCTCCATGTCATTTAGGGTGTTAATTGAGAGGCGGTTTAAGCTCATCAAGGCGATTATAAGTGATAGTTAAAAATTTCTATATATGGCCTATGCTGGAATCAGCACAGTAGGATACCATTTTTCTTTTATCTAACTGACATTGGTAATAATAGATGAAATTATTACTAAAATCGCAGCTGCAGAGATGATATCATGATTTCTGTGAGTGTGTAATCTTTGATGAAAAATTAATTTTTGAGAAGGATAATTTAAAATGATTTAAATAGTATTATAACTGAAGTCCTTACTGGTAATTAACACCAATCTCATCAAAAGTGAATCCACTTTTGCAGCTGTTTCTAAAGATACCTAGGGTATTTGTAACTTCTCGAGTAAAATTATAGTGTTCGGACTTTATTTTTATTGCACAAAGACCATTAAAAGAAAAGGCTACTAATAGAAGTCTTTGTTCTCCAGAAGGCCAAATTCTATGTAGAGTTTGAAAAAAGAACAACCAACCCATTTTGCCATTTGAGTATAATTAGTTGTTTTCTGCATAGGAACTAACTTCTTGGATATATTACTATATGAAAGGGGTAGCTATGTCTGTTCCATGTGTCTGTGATCTTGTGTATGTCTATGTGTGATTGCCTGTATGTGTATATGTATATACATAAATACAGAGATATACTGTATATAGAGAAAGCTAGCATACATAGGTATAGGTTAATGTCTATATGGTGGCCAGAGATATAACATACATGTTGGGGATATAACGGGTTGAACAGATGGCTGATAAAAAATGCTTCTTCATCTTTATCAATGACTAGTCTTTCTTTGCATCAGCTTTTATCACAGTGGCAAAAAATACTCTAATGAGAAACAGCTGAAAATAATCCCTCCTTGGACTCTCTCATCACGCTTTAAATGACAGAAGGGGGGGTGTCTATATATACAGATCTGCCGAAGAAAGTTTTGTGTTTTTTTTAAGGAAATACAGTTAGATCCAAATAGAAAAGAAATTTGAATGAGAATATGAGAGACCCTGAGAGTATGCCTCTCATCTTTGCATTTTACTTTCTTCTTCTTCTTTTAAAGTCCATACTGATTTTTGACAAGATATATAGTCGTGGTGATTCACTCAAGCTGTAGAACCTGCCAATCAGTATTTCCTTTCCTTGGGTTTGATGAGGGAAGAAAGGGAGGCAAGGACAGGAGTTGAAAGAAGACACGACGACTCGGAGGACTGGTGCTTTGGGTATCTGTTCATTAAAACTGCAGTTGCATGGCCACTTTCTGCTGTTTCGGCACTTTTTATTATGCTCAAATCAAAGGGTGGCTTTTCTGCATTATTTCAGGAAGAAGAAAAGCATACTTCATAAACAAAGAGCCAGGCTCTGGAAAATCTCCAGTTAGAAATCACTGCCAGAAAACTGGTACATATGGATAACCTTATTTTGATATGCAAGGAAAAAGCAGGTTGAAAATGGCAACATTATGCTTGAGGAGTTACATGGAACCCCCAGAGAATGCCTATGTAGTTGCTATAAACTTTTTTTAAACAATCAACATACTAGTCCACAATGGAAGAATAGTGCTTCTCTGACAGTTCACTGGGTTTTACTTTCCATTACTATTTCTTTCCATTCTCTCCTTTTTGCACTATAAGTGTGAATTGATAAAACACTACAAAAAAGTTAAATTGTGATTATTTAATACACAATAAGATCAAAACTACTTTGATATCGAGTTTTACTAAAGTAAAACTATTTAGTATAGTTTTATATGATATCAATGCTCTTTTTGAGTTATGAACTGCTAATGTGGAGGATTCCATGTATCCATTTATAAAACTTTATCAAGGTACAAGGAATAAAAAAATGGGAGTGAGGGGAAAGCAGTGTAAAGCAGAGGCTACTGTCTAGTACACTATTTCTATCTATGTTAGCTAACACACCAGATTCTTGATCAAACATTTGCAATTGCTAATGCTTATTTAATTCAAGTTTTTATTTGTAAATCATCCTGAGTCACTTCGATAGTGAGATGGGCAGTATATAAATTTGATTAATAAATACATTTTGCAACAGAGATTTATCGCTATTTGGATTTTTTAAGAAAATGAGCAAATCGTTACGGGTTTTTTTTTCATTTACCATTTATTATTTTGCCCACTGTGTATTATGTGTTTATTCCTAGGAACCAATCATAATTACAGTTCTGAGCTTTGAATTCATATTAGAATATGAACTCCATATTCTATCTTTTTCATAAAATTTGAATCTTATTCTGATTGTTATGTATGTAGATTTTAAAACAGTGAATGAAATAAATCACAACAATAAAATACAATAGCAAACATAGTTTAAAACAATACTTTCATACATGCTTAAGAATGCATTCTAGAGATCTATTCAAAACTAACCTCTATTTCAACAAAGCCTGCTTTAATTAAATAATTATAAAGCTGAGGTTTTAGTTATACCAAGAGTAGAGCAATGAAATCTGCAGAATATTTTTAAAAAATAGCTCACTTTATTTCACTGATTACATCTGAATGCAGCTATGTGTGCCCTGAAAAATTTTTTCCCCAGTAATTTAATTCAGAAATACAAGTCAATACCATTATAGGCATACAAATGTTGTAAATAAAATAGGGAATATCTCCAAACTTTTCCCTAAGAAAGCAAGAGTCTTCAGTGTAAGGTTCCTAGAATTTTCCCACAAATTGTAGAAGTAAATTCTAAAGAACTATTTTAAAGTAGGAGAGAGAAAGTAAAAAAACACCTTTCTGTTAATGGCTACTTTCATACAGCAGTCAGACTATGCTGGCCCAATTTGTAAAAGTTTTTATATGTAACTTTTGAAAATATTCTCCAAATACTGAAGCTGAAATAAAATGAGGTAAATGGAGTTGAGTTTCTTATGGTAAATACAAGGCTTTGGAAATATGTTCTCCATTGATTTTAAGAGTGAGAAAAATGTTTCATTGGAGAATATTGTTTAAATTGATCCACAACAGCATCTTCTCAAATTCTCTTCTATTGCAGGTAGTATTATACTACATCTTCCCGAAAAACATATATTAAGGGTTTATAAAATATCAAAATTCTTTTATTGAAATGTGGGAGGACAACAAAACAAAGTAAAACCATTAACATTCAATGTTATGACACCACTTAGGGGGGAAAAACAACAATTGTAAAGCATTTATCAACAGGGGTTTGAAAGATGGAATTGTAGCCATCACGTGAACATTGAAGGCAGACTGCAGCAGACCATCTGCAGAGTCCATGGGCTGTTGTGGAGAAGGCTACAGATGAAAAACAAAACCTTGAATCTGGTTCACCAGCTAACTATAAGCCCACACAGTTTCTTCAGCCCAGACGCTACTGGGCAACCTAGCCATCATTTTCTGCACAAATTGAATTCTGCAGCTCCAGAACAAGCACAGTAATCTAAATGAAAGACTACTACTGTAGGAACAACATTGCTTAACTCTGTTAATGGTTTTCTCAGATCAAAAACTGAGTGGGGGATTCTTGGTCTGCACTTTGAATCTTCCCTTTGCAAACTGAAATAGTATTCCAGCTGATCTTTAGCAGAAATGAGGCGCCAGACAGTTATTTTCAATAATCCATTATTGTTGCTCCTTAAATTAGCTCCAAGATGCTCTGGAACTGATGGAATAGAAATCCCACAAATTCTTGGGTGCCTTGGGAAATAACCTGGATTCTATTCACATTGTTTTGTATGTCATACCTACTCTTTCTGATAGCTAATCTTTGCTATGGGAATGAATGAATCAAGTCAGTGACTGGAAGTTAGGGATGAGATAGATTAACGTTTCCTTTTCTAGGCCATGTCTCCTTCACAAATTTTTCCTATTTACCTACCTAATTTCACTTATATTCCATATTAATTTATGGTTTATTTATATCCATTTAGTTTCTGAAATCCTGACTTAATTTGTATTTTTAAATGGAGATATTTTCCTCTGTAGATATACATTTAGTGACATACATTCTCTAAAAATCCATATGTACATATGGATTAGTAAATACTGTTCATATTTCCATACTGGATACATATCTTGATATTTAAATGACATAACTATAGAACATCATTTGGCCATATGTGAATATTTGATTAGCACACTCATTGAAAAGATGGAGATCAAAATGCATTATATGCAAATGCAGAAAGATCTAATTTTTCAAGCATTCCTAGTGATGTTGTCACTACAAGAAAATCCCAGGGATGTATTTAGGATGGTGTCAGTAGCCCATTTGGAATGCTGACCTAATGCACAAGCTGTCACTGTCCACTCAGCCATGAATTGTGGCCTGCTTCTCTTTGGAGCTTCAGGAAGGTAGTAACACCAGGTAATATGCATTGAATTCTACAGAATTTTTATTAGTTGTCAATTGGTGGACTAGGAAAAATGAGCTGTAATTTGATTTAAATTTGGTCACAGCCAGAGGATAGTAACAAGGTACAATTAAAAAGGATAAGAAGCAAGAGAAGTAGGTAATGTTTAGGTTAAAGGTTCACTGGAAAAATGCATTACAGATAGTAAAGATAGAATTGTCTCATGATTTAGAGCAAAATTTTGTGCAGCAGATACAGATGAATAGATATTTATATAAAATTTAGTACCTTCAAGTCAATCTTGATTCCAGGTGATTGCTTGGAGTAGTGTCTGTAGTTTTCCTGACACAGTGTCTCAGAAGTGGTTTGGTTCCTAGAACCAAGAGGGGGAATGACTGGATCAAAGGTACTCCATTGGCTTTGTGTCTAAGCTAGGACTCCTATTCATTATTTCCCAGTTTCTAACTTGGCACCATAACCTCTACATCATACTGGTTCTCATATATATGTTTTCTTATTTTTTTACGGGGCTCATATGTGGAGGTCTGTGGCAGCCGTTTACCAAATTTAAAAAAGAAACGGCTGCCACAGACTTCCACATATGAGCCCGAAGATGGTAAAAGAGATTTTACCAAAATGTCGCTACAAATTTAAAAGCACAACAATGAATAAAAGGGAAAATACCC
>JANHFR010008143.1:32946-43815 GCA_032468015.1 Mimophis mahfalensis | reverse complement strand
AGACCGGCCGATGTGAAAAGGAAGGTCTTTAGTTCTTTGCGGAAGGTTCCAAGATCTGGAGCTTTTTGCAACTCGGTTGGCAGATGGTTCTACAAGATGGGCGCTCCAACCGAGAAGGCCCTACCCCTAGGGGCCGCCCGTCTGCATGTTATGAACAACTGAGTTATAGCTATTCTAATTATTTATACACATCAGGCATGTATTTTGATGTCACCTAATCCTGCAGACTTGTGGACTTTAATTCTCTCAACTTTCTAAGTCACACCCATCCTGACTGGAGAATTCTGGAAATCGACATCCACAGAGCATGTCAGTTACCAGCCAAGGGGACTTGTTTTGTCATGTTGTTTTTGTGAAATACTGTAGGAATTAAGTCAATATTGAGCAAACTAAAAGGAGCAGCACTAGATTTTCTAGTATCCTATATTCTTATATATTTAACCTCATGTCTGTTAGTCCTATGAAAAGAAAACTTTTTCTCTGTGTGTGTCTGTATTATCCAAATGCTTGGTGGAATTTTATTGTGTGATGGAATAAATGGAAGATCCTCATAATTTTATCCTGCATTAATAAGCCCTGTTTGATTTCCATCATTTCAGACAGTGTCGGCTGGCAACACCCAGGGGGAGGGCCTCCTCTGTGGGCGCTCTGACCATCTGGAACCAGACACCCCCTGAGCTCCGGACGGCCCCTGATCTCTGCTCCTTCTGGCGCGAGATGAAGATATGGCTGTTTAGCACAGCCGTCCTGGGCTGGGGTGTGTGTTTGTTTTAATTAATCTTAACTGGGGTGTTTGTTATTTTTATTGAACCTTCTAAATGTAATACTGTTTTAACATTTGTATTTTTTGTTCTTACTGTTGTTCGCCAGCCTGAGTCCTTCGTGAGAAGGGCGGCATTTAAGTTCAATAAAAAACAAACAAACAAACAAACAAACAAATAAATAAATTTCTATCTCCTGTCTACCTCTCTACTCCCAAAAAGTAATAAGAAATAAAAATAGAAAAAAGGTGAAAAGGAAGAGATGAAGAATAATACTTCTGCTTAGTAACATAAGGAACATGTACTTTAGGAACAACCTTTTAATTAGCACAACCAATTTATCACCATCTATTGGTTAAAAAGGGAAAGTGTATAAAGAGTGAAACAGCAATGCAAATAGTATGCTTTTAATTACAGATCAACATAGCATTGATTTGATCTCCACTGCTATCACACAATGTATAAAATAAAATCAATGGGCAGCTAGATTTAAATCACTGATTTAAATGTGCCTCTCTCTTGCTTATTTACATTAGATCCATTGAATCTTTTATCTTCTAGGAGTAGATCTATTCTTGTGGTACAAAAGCTCTCATTTGTAAAATGTCTTTAAGTAAACAAAATTAGTCCACCAGGAAGGAGTGTATCAGAGGGGAATATTTAACACAGGAGAAGTATTCCAAAATGGCTTCCCCTATTGGCAGCCAGAAGTGATACAGGCCATCTGACCACCTCAGAACTGTCCAATCTCATTGCTATCTCAATTCCACAGGCCAAGTTTGGTGTGTGGTCTGCAGAGATAAATGTAACCAAACAAAACAAAAGGAAAGCAGGTGATGGGAAAAGAAAGACAGCTGTTTTCATCACATGAATATCCAAACCTCTTTCTCAGCCTTGTCTCTTCATTCTCAGCTACCCCCAAAGCTTCGTTTGTTGAGACAGATGAGCCTTTTCCATTCTATTTGTGAGAATCTCCCCCACCTGTGCTCTGACTTTGAGCATGTGTTTGGGAAAATGTATGTCTTATGTCCAATAAGCCTTTAGGTTTACATGCAGCTCCAGATACTCTGTCTTGCAATGGCTTTGAGGTATGATTATGCCAGGTGTTAAGGTGGATGGTTGCCTCAGGGCAAACAACAACAACAACAAAACCAGGATGTGGACTGAATACCAAAATGGAGAAATGTCTATGGAGATTCTCAATCATCCAGGTCATAGTTGTCCCAAGGATATTTTTCGAAAGGCAACTGGACTTCCTTGGTATTGAAAAAGCTGCTTGGAAGAGAAGTGAAAGGTTTTCAAGGGAAAAAAATGAAGAAAGTCCAGTTGCCTTTGGAAAGCACCTTTGAGGCAACACAACAGAGAGTGGTTGCCTCTCTCCCAGGCCCAACTACTCCCATATGGTCAGAATAGAACTGGAAGGGACTTTAGAGGTCTTCCAGACCAACCCCCTGCTCAAGAAGGAGACCCTATACTATTTTGGATAGGTGGTTGTCCAGTCTTTTCTGAAAAACCTCCGGCAATGACACACTTACAACTTCTGAAGTCAAAGCTGTTCTACTGGTTAATTGTCCTCACTGTTAGGAAGTTTCCCCTTAATTCCAAGTTGCTTCTCTCCTTGTGTAGTTTCTATCCATTGTTTCTTGTCTTGCCTTCTGGTGCTTTGGAAAATAAGTTGATTTCCTCTTTGTGGCAGCCTCTCAAATACTGGAATACTGTTATCCATACGTTTTTGTCTCCAGGCCCTTAATCATTTTAGTTGCTCTTCTTTGCAGTTTTTCCAAAGTCTCAATATCTTTTTTGTAATGTGGTGACCAAAACAGGACGCAATACTTCAGGTGTGGTCTTACTAAGGATTTATAAAACAGTACTAATACTTCACATTATTTTGATTCTGTGCCTCTGTTTATACAACTGAGGATTGTATTAGTTTTTGTAGGTGCTGCTGCACACTGCTGGCTCAAGTTTAGTTGATCGTCCGCTAGGACTCCAAGGTCTCTCTCACAGTTACTGTTTCTGAGCCTGGTTTGGCCTAATCTGTACTTGTACCTTTGGTTTTTCCTACCTAGGTGTAAAACCTTGCTTTTCTTGTTGTTGGATAGGGCTCATTGTTCAAGTCGGTCAAGATCGTTTTGGATCCTGAACTTGTCTTATGGGGTGTAGGCTATTTCTGACAGCTTAGTGTCATATGCAAATTTGATGAGTTCCTCTTCTATTCCCTCATTTATAAAGATATTGAAGAGTACTGGAGCTAAGAAGGAATCTTGTGGTACCCCACTACTTTCTTCCCTCCATGTAGATGTAGTTCTGTTTTTAAGAAACCCATGCTGGCCACTAGTTATAACTTATTTTTTTCAGTATCTTCCCAGGTAGGTGTGCAAAATTGTCTGAGATGCTACATATCCTCTTCATGACCTGTTTTCCTTGTTACCTTCTGGGAGGAGGCTGCATGATATCCAAAGCAGATCTGCCCTTTGCTAAACCATATCCATGTTCAACTTCAACTATTTTTCTGCTTTCTAATTTTTTATTTTAATCTCCCTGAGGCAGGGAATTCACTTTTTCACGTATAATGCTGTTTGTATATGAAAAAAAAAATATTTTTCAAATCAGTAGCAGTCTTCTCTATCCATACATCACTTTGCTTGCCATAACATTAAGAAAATTGGTTGCTGTCATGTATCATGTTGCTTTAACTATCAGCAATAGCACAAACTCAGAATGAGGACTTTCATCTTTTTTATCACAGAGGTCTTCTGAGCAAAGGAAGTACTAGTTACTTTGGTTCAGCCTTCAATTTAAAATAATCAATTATGTAAATTTCTATGAGGTTGTTCAATTTTGAAGACACCAAGAAAACAAATGTAGCTGTTGGTTAAAGATGACAGTTTGGGTATTTCTGAACCGTGAATTGTATCATTTTGGATGGGTTCCCTCAATATAAATTCATCCTCCTTGCCTTCTTTTGGAAAATTCATATCTTTAATTTAATTGCACGGGATTCAAAATTTAATAGATTAGACATAACTCTTCTCACTATTACATCAAGTCAACATTGTGGCCTTTTATTTCTGGGAAATTATATTTTGAACCTTCTTATACTAAATTGATGTTATGGTATAATCCAGACCTTAAAATTGGTTTCAAAATAATATATGGAAGATTTGGATGAATTTTACTTAAGACCAATTAATTAATGATAATGATTATTTGTTTTATTGTTTTCTATGCTAAAATGCTAACAGCAATTTTCTTTTGTCGCCCACTGGCAATATTTATAACTGCAATATTTACTGATATTTTGATTGGGAAAAGCAGCCCCAAATTATTAAAAATGATTGTCTATTTTTTTGTGACTAAAACCCCCAGTCTTTATAAATACCTGCTTTTGATAAATCAATTTGATTTGCACATTTTCAACCCTGCTGGAACACTAACTGAAGATCCCTGCTTGTCTTAATATAGTGAATAAATAGTCATGTTTTTGGAGCTGTAATGAAAGTAATGCTTTATTTAACCACATGTTTTGGCAATGTTCTGAAATTGCAAAATATTTTGAGAAGAAGCCATTATACAGGTGTTAATACTTTCAAATATCCATATTCTTTTGAAATAACATGGCTATTACATAGAAATGAGCTCTGGATAATGGAAATAGATTCTCCATTCTCTTCTTATTGTTGAGAGACTGGTTCTTCAACAGTGGAAAGCTAAACTTATGAATGTTGCTTGTAATATATACATGAGTTGCTAAGAGACAGGGACTGTGTATGAATGTTTATAAAGGAATATGATTATGCTATGTAAAATTCATGGAGAGGAGACTTTTGTGGCTTGAAGTTCATCCAGTTGTTGGTCAGTTTGGGGGCATCTGGAACAAAACTGGTAGACTGACATTTTCTGCAGTTATAGATTCACAAAATAGAAACCATGCTTGATTTTCACCATTATGACTGAAGTTGCACAAATGGGTCCGACACCTGTAAAAGTAACACAAAACATTCTTAATTTGTTCATCCCCACATTATTGAACCAAAGGATAGACGAGTACATAGACCAGCCTTTATTTAGTTTAGTACTCTTCCAGTGCATTGGACAGAGGGGTGTCAATAAGGGGATTAAGAAGGGCAAGATGGTAGCTATGCCTGTGTAACTGAAGCTCTTCCCGTTTTTTATGTGTATTACAATGCCCAGAAAAAAGTGGGCACACTGCTAGAGATGCATCTTGACTGTTTTCAAACCACTTCCCCAAGATAATCTGGTTGGAATTTAGTACGCGTAATATAAAGACTTGGGAAATGAAGAATCTCCACTTCCGTAACGACAATTAACTTCCATGACAGCCTTTCTCTGTGATGGGCCATTGGGACGTCAGAAAACAGCTGACAGTCATAGGAGTTATCAGGAGGAGGTAAAACTAATTCATCTTTTACCATTTTAATTAAATATTAGGAGACAAGGATGAAAGAGAAGTTTTAAAATGAATAAATAATTCCTAGGGACATTTGAATTTCTCTGTTTATTTGCTGTTCTAAAACTCAAGAGTCTGTATACTACAGCACTTGCCCAGTTTGCTCCAATTAAAAATATGATTGGTCTTGAAGTACTTTCATTAGTTTCCCTGAAAGCAGTACAGTAACTCAGCATCCATTTATGAATGGATCTTTGCTAAGATTCAAAATCTTGCTTTTTTCACATGAAAAGTCACCTTGGTTCCTTAATTCTGAGCAATAACAGCAATATGATCAGGCAGGTCCCAACCAATAATTTGACTGCCATGTTTGTGGTCATCCAAGTGCTAGAGAAGGCCAGCATTTCCTTTTCCCTTTTTTAAATTAAAAAAAAAAACTTGTAGAATGGCTGCAACAAAAAAAGCTGAACTTTTACCTCCTCACTCTCTTGTTTGACCCTCTTTAAATACTGTCCATGTGGCCATGAGATAATAGAAAAACCAAAATGCTCACAGAAACATAATGTCATAGCAGACCCATTTTCAAAGGGCCTCACTAGCGCCTTTTCTCTATCATGGAAGGCAGAGGAATTGATCAAACCTCCCCTTTGTTTAGGTGACACAACTGACCATGGGCTAAAAAGTAACCTCCTCAAGATAATTTGATTGGTTGGAGGAAAGGGTTTACATGTTGTCTTATCTCTCTACTCTCCATGACTCTGTTAATATATTATTTTCTATGTTGAGGTGATGAATCTTCCCATTGACCACTATAGCAAATAAATCAGGAGACTTCTTTTGTAACTTAATAATTATCTATTTATTCAATAAAGTCCTTTAAAATATGAATTCTGTCTCAGTCTCTGTCTAATCTATCTCCTATGGGATAACGATTATACACAGTCACCTATGTGACAAGGATTCCAAACTGGCTTTGTCACCTGTGTGACAAGAAATCCACAGTTGCTCAGAGGATGGAGTATTTATACCCTCTCAGTGGCAGTTAAACTGTGACTTCAGCAAGGAGGGAAGAATTCAAATCAGAGCAACCCCTCTGATTGGTCCTTTTAAATATTTGAATGAATGGTGCAGCACTATTTTCAGCATAATGCTAACAGACCTGTTAATTTTTTACACAAGTACCCGGTATATATATGCAGCCAAAGAAATTAATTTTTTACAATCCAGAAAGGGAAAGAACATTTTACTGTGGTCAGCCCAGTTCTGATTATCAGAAATGTGACCTGTTTATTCCATAGGTCTCTAACATGAATTACTTCAATTCCTTACTTTCTCATTAAAAATGTTAGAAAAGAGTGACAGTAATATAAGAATTTTATCCATTCCTTGGTCAGAAAGCCAGCTTGACAGAAGCTGCTTGCAGTAAGACACAAAAGAGTTCCATTTAACTGAATAGTTCAGCAAAGGGTGCCCATTTCCTTTGATTTTCAGAACTTCTTGGCCTTTTTAACATCTACAGAGCTGAAAACTCATCTGTTGATTAATACAAAGAGAATTCAGGCAATATATTCTACCAGTGAGCTAGACCCAAAAGTACTATTTCTCTTGTCCATAAGACTACCGGTATGTCACCTAGTCATCTACTTTTGAAGTTCTGTCATGGATCATAAAACCAAGAATGTAAGCCAGCCTTCCCCACTATATTAACCCCCTTTTGGCCAGACGTCAATTCTTATATGTCTTAGCCAGCACATTCAGGAAATCCTGATACTGGTCATTGCTACCGGTAGTAGCAATGTATACCTCATGTATTATTCAATCTTGGAGCACGATAAAGTTTACTAGATGGACAATTGATCTGACCCTGGATAAGAGGATTCTTTATGCTTTGTCTGCAGATCTTGTGGCTTACAAGATGGATGCAGTTAACCAGTTTTGTACTGAAAGGCCTAGGCATTTCTGTTCTTCCCCCAAGTCAGTCCTGTTGTTTCTTGAGCAGTAACCAAGACCGGAGGTTTAGTAAGTCCCAGGTGGGCTGTCATGCTTGGCTGGTGCACTGTTCCATTTTTCAGCTTCAACAGTCACAAGTTGTATCTTTGAAATAGTTTATTTTTTTGCATATTTACTTGTGAGTAAATTTTATTTAACTTTGAGGGACCTCTAAGTAAATTACTGCTTGTAGTTTGCACAATTTGTATGAACAAAACCACCTTTGTTAATTAAAAGAAGCCAAAAACAAAGGGGAAGTTTCACTTCTATATTACATTTTCAATTCCCTTTTGCCATTGTTTTAGCCTCCTTTGTTGCTTAATTTTTATTTTCAGATTACCTTTCTCTAATATGAAGAGCTATGCTTCTAAGTAGCCTCTAACTTCTATTTTTTTAATTTATGTTTCGCTTGTTTAGGATTGAAATGAAGTGTATCATGAACCAACAAAACTTGTCCTAAAGAGATTTCCAAATAAGTATTATTCACTCAACTTGTTGAAATGCTTTGTTTTGTACATCATTATTTTGCTAAGCAAATTATAGTCTCTCAGATTTTTGGTTCCCTACCATTCTTACATGTGTTCAGATATAATGTATTTGTGAGAATAAAAACAGCATTTTGTGTTTGATAAAAAACAGCCATGATGACTAGCCATGATGTTAAATTCCTTCAAAGTGGGATTGCTAATCTTTCTGTCCCCTGCTAGCTCATTTTTGCTATATTGTGCAGTTCCCAAATTGTATAGGTTTTGTTTGTCTATAATTCCAGGCCTTTTCCTATTTTAATCAAATCATATTTCCGTATTAACACATTTACATTCTAAAAAATATAATTGAACTCACCTTCTACATCTAGAATTCAGTATTTGCAGCACTGATGTAATGGTACTGGTGGCAATGTTGATTTGAATATAAGCTTTGAGTCTGTCTAAAATTACAGGTGTACCAGGTTTCAAAAATTCAAACAATTACAAAAAAAGACAGCATAAAAGACAAAGAAAAGTCTACATCTTCACCCTGTAATAATTATCTGGATTTTTACAGCCTATATCTGATAGTTCCACTGTAGTGATGAAATCCAGGCTTAAGATATTAGCTAACAACTACGCTTACATATATGGCTGCTGTTGCTGTTGAAAGCAAAGAGTATGGATTGTCCAGCTTTGTATTTTGAATAAATGAGTTATAAAGGTAATAGATTTAATTGCTTTTTTTTCTCCCCGTCCCTCAAACTAGTACTGAAGGTTATCTTTCTTTTTGTTTGATAATTTCTGCAAGAAAGACATTAAATGCAGTTGCCCCTGGAAAATATTCAGTAAACTTATTTACTGAATAAATTTGGGCTAATAACCTATCCACCTCCTCATCTCTCTCTTACATATCATTTAATATCCTCCTTTTTTCCAATATTTAAGATCCTCCTTTTTTCCAATACTCTCAACGTCTACCTTCCTTCAGAATGTGTAATAAATAAATGCCATATGACCATGTTCTCACATGGCTCAGTAACAGCAAATGGCTTTGGGCCAAAATTTTAAAATCCCCATAATGCTACATTGAGACATTCTGGACGATTCAGAATGTCAGCTCAAAAAGCCAGTTGTAGGATAGGCCTCAACAAGATTTGAGCCTTTGAGATTCAGACAAATGCCCCAAAGTGCCTGGAACTGAATCCTAAAGCTAACCTTGTGAGTTTTCCTGCCGTCTTTCTCAGTTATCTGACATAAAGCATGGCAGGCAGATTCATCTCCTAAATTTCTTTCTACTAAGAACTGCTAGTGGAAGGAGAGAGTTGGAAAAAGCAATAGAAATACTTAGGGCAGGAAACAGTGGCAATGAGTGGAGCTCTGTAGGAATAAAAGAAATGCACACAAAATAAGACAGTTGTCCATTAGGCTGTGCCCTGCAAATACTCCCAGACTTTTAGACAAGGGCTATCTATGGATGCTAATGGTTCATGTGTGCTGAACCTAATATTAAGTATGCAGAGCAATTAAGTATGCAGTACCACAAAGGGCTACATCTTTTCTCTGATAGCTTTCCTAATCTGGTTGTTTTTTTTTTTAAAAAAAGGCTGATTTAAGAAAATAATCTACTGTATGGATTCTAAGAAACTTGGATATCGAAGCATGGACCACAGAACAAAGATTTGAAAGCCCACACTACAATGAAGATTTAGGCTCCATTTCTCTCCCACTCCTCTGCAATTTGAATGTGTGTGCAAGTGTATGTTAAATACAGCTGGAAAAAAAATAGTGACCTTTAATAAAGAATTGTATCCGGAGACCATTTTCCCAGACACAGAGTGACCTTTCAAACCAGACTGGGGTGAGGGGTCTGTGTACGCAGAGTTTGGACTTTCAAATGGGCAGTTCCTGCTGGGCTGCTCTGTTTGCCAGGCGAGGTTTCCTTTTTCTTTTTATATGATTATTGAGTCACAAGGGAGCATTCTGTATGCAAAGCAGGCCTTGCTGCTCGCCCTGAACCTTTGCAAATCAATTTGTCTGTGAAGAAGAATGCAAGCGAGTCCACTGGGGTGAAAGATGGCCAGGGAGTGGGACAAAACTATACCTTTCTTTGTGACATCTTGGACTGGAACGCTCCCGTAGTTAATGCAAAAGGGGCCATTTGCACTGATTGTTATATGTGCTATCATCTACCCTTGGATTTTTTGTTTATGAGGACATTCACCAGTGCTGCAGAAAATGTGGAATTAAAGCCTGATTCCAGAGCTTCTGCAGAACTATAGTGATTCTAAATTTATCTTTACCAACTGAATTCAAACATAAGAAATTAATGCTGTCATGTTTCAGGCAGCATGCAGTTTTTGATATGCCTCTTTAAAGCATGCCCCAGATATGATCGCAGTATTTTATGTAACAGCCATTAAAGTTAGGTAGTCCTATTTTCTCCATATGAGTAAATTCCTTACAGTGAATTTAATATTTGAATGGAGGACTTCATGTTAGGTGAAAAAGGACCTAAAGCTTCATTACATTCATGTAATCTTGGTAAAACTAAGTCCCCAGCTATGAGTTGGTTTGCTATATGTGTACATAGTCTAAGAGCCATGGTGGTGCAGAGAGTAGAGTGCTGTATATAATACTTAGCTGCTAGCTGCCTGCAATTAGGCAGTTCAAATCTCACCAGGCTCAAGGTTGGCTCAGCCTTCCATCCTTCCGAGGTGGGTAAAATGAGGCCCCAGATTCCTGGGGGCAGTATGCTGACTCTGTAAACCACTTAGGGAGGGCTAAAAGCCCTGATAAGCGGTATATAAATCAAATGCTATTGCTATTGTACACTGATGCAGAATCTGGATTTTGTGGGGTAAGAGGAATTGAGGTTTGAGTGAGATAAGAAATACAGAAGAATAGAATACTGATGGCAGAAAAAGACCTAGTGGTCCCATTGAGTTTTCTTTTTAAATTTGTCAGATGATGGGCATGTGTTTGTCCCAAGCATGTTTAAACTTAGTTACTGATGACTGACCCATTTCCTCTGCTGGAAGTTGTTTCCAAGCTTCAACTACTCTTCCTGTGATGTAATACTTTCAAGGTGCTGATGCTTACCTATAAAGCCCTGAATGGCTTGGGTCCGGAATATTTAAGGGGACACCTGCTGCCGGCCTCCTACCGCCCGGTCCGCTCACATAGGGAGGGCCTTCTCCGGGTGCCGTCGGCTTTAGAATGTCGCCGGGCGGTGCCCAGG
>JANHFR010008135.1:3960-18144 GCA_032468015.1 Mimophis mahfalensis | reverse complement strand
ACAGGAACCGGGGAGAACCAGTAGGATACCACCTCTGCTCCAGGCCTTCCTGTCCTCTACCACCCTCCCAGAGTCCATTTAAGCTCGCGCCTACTGCTTCCAGTGACTCCATCCAGCCACCTCATTCTCTGTTGTCCGTTTCTTCTTGCCTGCCTGCCTGCGTCTACTCAGAGGAAAAGAATTTAACCAGCAGGTCCCAAAAGCTTCCCTCTTCTTTGCCTACTCAAAGGCTAAGGTGGAAGAGGTCTTGTCATTCCAGATACTCTTTCATCCAGATACTTTTCTCCAGCAGAATTATTTCAGTAAATGGACCCAGCCAAAAATATTCGGAAGGGAAAAGCTCTATGTAAAACAGCTGGAGGCAATCCACATAAGCTCAGCATTTCTTCCTGTATGGCCCTTGACCATATTGTTACAGACCCTGTATATAAATAAATATACTCCCCTTTTTAATTGATAGAGCATAAATATGCTCCCCTTTTTAATTGATAGAGCAACTTCAAGAAGTGCTTCAGAACCCATCAAGTTAATCTTATCAATTTATTAGATTGATACGTGAATCTACATCTACATTTTAGGTAATCCAGTTAGGAAAATAAAACAGAAAATTACCCAACTGATTAGGCATTTGGAAATGTAAGGCAACAACCTAAAGTTTATCGTTACTTATTCCAAAGTCTTGCCAGTAGCAATTAACTACTTCCTCACTTTCTGTTCCAGGACGAAGTCTGCCTCATGTCTATAAGAGTCTTATTACTGTCATTTCCCCATTCGCATCATCACCGGTTTCGAATAAAGGGTCTTTGTCTGCACTGCATTTCCATTGCAAATGGAGCGTAATATTATCAAAGCTAAGGCAGGAAATCAAAGGAAGGAATGGAAGCTCTTGTCAGATAAAAGAGAAAATGGCAACTGCCAAAGAGCATACAAACAACAGGCAGAGGGATTTCATGGCAGGGTCTCTGACCTCCAACTAGCAAGCTAGAGATGCTCTTTGCCATTAGAGCATAGTAAATGCATGAAGCTTTTAATCAGTGGTAGTTATTGATTGTACCCAAAATGGTGGATGCCATTTTGAAATAGCTTGAAGATTAGAAGGAAGTGCTGAATAAATCCAGCTGGAAGTTTGCATTTGATAATAAAAAGTGCTTATATAATAGATAAGTATTGTCTCTTTTTAAAAGTTGTGTTTATAGAAATCCCAAACTGCTACAGTAATGGCTCTTTTATTAACTGCTACCGGTACTTGTTACTTTTAAAGTCCAAATAACAAGTTATTTAAAATACCATCTCTTCTCATATACATTTAATAATCTGTATCTACCAATTAGAAAATACTTTGCTTTGGAGCCTATTACTATCAGATTCACTGTTAAATATTTTGTGTTCATGAATTGATTTCAATGTATGTTAAATGTGAGTATGTATGTAAAGATGGCTGCCTGGGAGTCACACCACACTCACTTAGCTGGTGCCAGGCTGTCTGGAAGAAGCCTGAGTTTCGTGTCTAAATGTTGCTAGTTTGCACCTGTTCTAAAAAGGTTGTGCTAGCCTATATAAGGGAGGCTTGCATGCCTGCCCTTGTTCCTTCCCTTCTTGCTCTCTCTATTCCTTGCTCTCTCAACCACAGTCAAGCCTTGTATTAAGATGCTGCTTGTTCTTGTAAATATCTGTAAATAAAGATCTACAGTTCGAGCCTGAAGCCTTGTGTTCCTGGTCTCAGTTCTTTTCGATCCATCGACTTCAACCTAGTTGCAGGGTTAACTCTATCGAATACTAGCGTTCAACATTCACAACTGGGCAGAGGGTGGGGAAACAGTTCAGAGCCTCCTCAATTTCATGCCTTTAAAAGTGTTCAGTTTGGCTACAAATTGTCGTTCCATTCTTTACCATTCCCAGCCTCACTAATCAATGGTGGAGTTGGCATGCTGCTATTGTAAGTACTATGTTTATTTAATGATATGTTCCATTGGCCCTGACTTGTTGGGAGTGAGATATAAATTACATATAGCTTGAAAACAGATGAATAAATAAAATTGCCCAAGTTGAATCATATGAGTAGATCCAGTCACAGTAAATTTTTTAGGTATTGCCATGAAAATGTGAAAAATAATTTTAAGTAGATTGAACTTTGACAAAGGAGAAAAATATTAAAATGCAATCTTTATGAAACCAATGTCATCATCATCTTCTTTTAATGACAGCATAATCACTTGTGGGTGGAGTCTAGGCAACTAAATGGAGCTAGCAGAGTGTTTATTGGCCAGATGCCCTCTTCCTGTCGCCAATGCGGAATTTTGTTCAACAGGTATGTTCTCACTGTGCCCAGAGAGAGAAATATCTGCCTCTGCCTAGGATCAAACTCACAGCCTCCTGATTGTGAGGCGAGAGCTCCACCTCTAGGTTGCCACACCACTCCCTTTACCAAACCACTATGTCCATGTAAATTAGTAGCTGCATCAAGATGATTTTATCTGGTCAGTTTCCCCATTTTCCATTCACCAGTCTGGAAAATAGTTGCACTGGGAAGACATATATACATATCCTTGTGTTTTAGCCCCTTCTCCCATCACATGAAGACCAAACATTTACTGCAGTGAAAAAGGATTTATGTTTTAATTTTAGAGGTAGATATAGCTTGGAGAATAAAACCGGTGGAGACATTCCATCTATCCATTCCCTCCAATCCTTGGTGTCACAACTCTTGCTCAAAGAGCAAGTGGCAGCCACAATACAGCTTTGCACAGAATCATCTGATGCACCACACCAGGCCTTGGAACAGGAATCCCTTCATGCCTTGGTCACCTCAACATTGCATTGTTGTAATATGCTTTACCTGGGGCTTCCTTTGAAGGCCACCTGGGAGCTACAGGTGGTGATCCAGAATGCAGCAGCGATGGGCACATGAACAGCATATTCACACATACCCACTACTGTGGTTACAACAGAATAAAAGTGTTGTAACTTATGTATACTTATTTCTTGCCTTTATTATTTTTACAAATAACTCAAAGGAGTGAACATATCCCAGCACATCTTCCTCCTCCTATTTTTCTCACAACAACAATCATGTGGGGTGTGTTGGGCTGAGAGAGAATGACTGGCCCAAAGTCACCCAGCTGGCTTTCATGGCTATGGCAAGACTTGGACTCACAGCTTCCTACTTTCTAGCCTAGTGCCTTAACCACTAAACCAAACTGGCTGTCATATCAAGTCATTATGATTTGGTTTATAAATGGTTAGTAAATCCTAATTTATGCCTATCATGATGTGTGAAATTGTCCAATTGCTCCTTATTTAATAAACCTACATCCACACGTCTGCATGCAAGTGAGGAAAAGAGAGATTTGTTAGTTATATAGAAAAAGCAAATTTATTAATGCTTTTCTTTTTTCAAATGCTGTGCTTATCTGGGCCATCTTCCTTGTGGTAATTGTTATTTGCACGAGAGCACTAAGTTGCTTTCCTGATATGTCTTTTCCCCCCACCAGCAGCATCACACTCAGTCTAATACTGTGATTATTAAGTATCTATTGGGCAACTGATTCACAGAATGCTACCAATGAAACAATACTGGTTCAACCAAACTTCAAGGATAGGTCTTAGATTCCACAATAGTATGTCATCTAAGTACACTACATATTTCTGAAATATGTCATTTATGAATTAGAAAAAAGTCTCTATGGTATCCTTGAAAATTGGAAGCTATTCCTGAAATTCCTCTCTTTAGAGACTTGCAAGACTGATATCAGCCTTCCTTGGTAAACCAGACAGAAAACATGACCTGATGAGCTGATTCTACTTTATTGTAAGGCTACGTTAAGAGAATCTTGCAATTCTGAATGTACAGATCTTTCATCATCTCCTTAAACACTCAAAGAAGCTAGAGGTGGTCCTGAGAGAGCTATTTTTCTGCACATTATGCAACTGTTAACTATTATCTGACCCTTCCCTAGGAAACATTTTTTCACCTGTCTCCCAAAATCTTTCTCACATACTTGAACATCAATTAAGCATAGTTGGCTGGACCATCTTGGATTATTCTAGTTCTTGTCCTTCAGCAATCAGAAGTACTATTATTCTTCCATCCTTCCATGCTTAAGTTGCATCACGGAACTCTTTTAGGATGGTATTTATCTCCTTTTACATTTAATTTGGTCTTGGACTGTTGTTTTGCTAGACAATTATGTGATATTCAAGATTTACAGTTGACTGGAACTGAACTAAGGTTCAATTGAATATACTCGTATCCAGTATTTTGGGATTAAAAAACAATTATAAAAAGTTCTATCTAATTTTGGGGAGATTGTATAGCAATTTAAATTTTCAGCTTAAATAATACATTGTATTGCATTTATATTTGGCCAAAATATTGCAAGAAGGCATGTTTAGAGTCCCCACTGTGCATGAGGTGAATGGTACAGGACATTTTCTGTTGCAGTTGCTGGCTTCCAGAGCCCTTCCCTTTTGGCATTTTGTTAAAACACCCCTATTCCACTGCTTCCAGCCATGATTGAATCTTTCTTTTGGCTGTCTGGAGGATTTCTTATAAGTGCACATTATTTTCTTTGATTCTGTATTTTGACTCAATTGTTCAACATCTGGGATTTGCAAACTGGGGAAGGTTAAAATCATTGTGAAATAAATAAATCATCTGAAATAAGCTTAGAATTTTTCCAGAGGCCAAAACCCTTTCTAAGAAAATGTGGGATTTTTTCCTTTTTGTTTGTTTATTTGGACTCTTATTACATACTGGAGGATAATTAATCCGAGGAAAATTCTGTTGGTGGATTTTAATATTGCAATTTGTACGACACAGATTAATGGTGACATCAATAAATGTTTAAATTTATATGACCGTATCTAGCAATATTTTTATTTATTTTCTTTTTTGTATTTTTAATTAATTGGGCCAATGCATATACAGGTATCCCTTAACCTATGGCCATAAATGAGACCAGAATTTCCATTGCTATTGTTGGAAAGGAGCAGCCGTGTCCTGAACCAAACTGAAGCCAGTCAGCCAAGGCTCACCTGAGAATGTAAAAATCTCAGGGCTCCAAATTGAGCCTAGAGAAAAGAGCCTGATGCAATCACAATAGAAGATTATCACAAGGGTAAGAGCCCTTTTCAGAAATAGTTAATGGGATTAACCTGGACAATGAAAGACATACAGCCAGGAGGAATCTCCCAGCCCGTGGATGAGACCCTCAACCTTTTGAAAGGGAAGATTCCAAGCATTCATAGCATAATCACCGAAATCCTGGAAACCCTTTTCACTAATCAATAAGCACCATTTAAGCACCATTTAGGCACCATTTCAGGCATACCTTCAATGAGGAAATTTCCAAGTCAGGTGAGATCACCTCTGAACATACAAATAAACACAATATGAAAGCCGAACACAGAAAGAGAGTCACCATGGAAAGACATTTAACACAAAGATGGGGCTATTAAACCTCCCTAGCCTTGGGGCACAAAATGGGTATAAAAGTCAGCGCCCATTAGACAGAAGTTGTTGGCCCAACCCAGGAAATGCTATTCCATGTCTCTGTGTGTCCTGCCTTCCTGATCCAATAAAGAGAACCTAATACCAAGTAGCTGCTCTTTCCTCCCAGCTGGGATTCAAACCCAGTACCTTTCAACACTATGCAACAGGGTTACTAAGTGGGTTATGCCTCTGTGTGTGGAGGGGGGGAGATGTGGGGGGGGGAGAGATGGTTTATTTATTGTTTGGCAGTGCTTAGTTCCTGGTTTAAGTTTACTAAAGTTATTAGTAAATATTATGTTACACAGGAATAGCAATCTTAACAGATTTCAGGAGATGCCAACCATCTATTATAATAGTTGTTTCAATGGCTGCAGTTCTAAACTCTTAGGAGTACTTAAGTGAATTTCTGATAAAACAAAGTGAGAACAATATAATCAATTCTGATCTTTCCCAACTTTTCAGGACAAGATGGAGGACAAGTTAGGATACTTTCTGGTGCCTTTTATATTGTTACGTATTTGCACTGAGACCAGTTCTGAAATCAATATGCCCACAATAGTCTCACTGAAATTCCTGCTTGCGTCTTTCCTGTATTTTCTGCAGTTTCAACACCTGCTGGTCAAATGCTATTTGGAGTCTCAGGAGACACGTAGGGAAAAATTAGAAAGGAAAAGGACAACAGGGACAACGAAGTAGAGATGCAGTCAAGAGTTTCGTTTCCATTTGAGCTTCAGCTTAAACCCAGCATGATCTGGACCCCATGTTCATTTATAATGAAAACCATTATTCACTTCTCTTAGTCCTCTAAATTCGGATGGCAAGATTTTTCTATCATCCTGAAAGACATAAAAAAGTGACAAGATGTTTGCTAAGCAAGAAGAGAAGAATGAAACTCTTTACTGAATAATAAAAGTGCAATCCAAAACACGATGCCAACCCATCAACTCTATTTGCTTGGATTAGAACCATACTCGAGATGATCTAATGGTGTTTCCATTGAGGAAAAATAAAATGTTCTAGCAATAATATGTTAGACACTGAGTAAAAACAGCCTTTTGGAAAGGGAGTAGAAATTTTAACAGAGTTCAAATTCACATGCATTTCATTTAATGCCCTTTTCTAAAATCCACTTCTTAAGCACATCATTTTGAAAGTATATAATAGTAGCTAATTATCCACAACTGAAATTACACTGTTTCTAGTTTGTTTTTTTTAACTTGTCAATTTCTTTGTTCCCTTTCTCAGGCAATTACTTCTGTTTGTTGTCTTGCCTTCCAGGTGCCACAGTCATTATTTATTCCTTTAATGATGTCCTTTACTGATTGTTTTCTGTTGAAATTTTTTTTCCTTTTGGCTTTAGAAAGTAACCTGATGAAAAAGTCTCTCTTCTCATATTATTTTTTTTAAAAAATATGACAATGTAAAAAAGGTAACTGTACAAATAATCCAGAGAAACTTGAAAATTCCACCCCTTGTTAGGGCTTTCCTGACTTCTCATTGCTAACCCTCATATCCCCGCAGAGTCATTCCTAAGGACTGAAGGATATTCTAGACCAGGGCTGCCAAACTCCTGGCCCACAGGCCAGATGCATCATGTGCTGGCCATGCCCACGCCTGGTTTAGTGAAGGGGAAAAAAATCCTGATATGTCATGGAACACTAGGATTTATGGAAGTTAATTTGTATAAGCAGAAATGCAGTCTTATTGACACAAGTCAAATTACATCAAAGCCAACGCAATCTGGGATCAACACCAAAAATCAGGTTCGATTTTGAGCATAATCTTTGCGTTTATATTCAATTTTCGCAGAATCTTCCATCTGGAATTCCTAACTGGATATCTTCTGCCTTCAGCTTTGCATGGTATGGCCCAACAATTGTATTTACTCATATTTATGAGCTGTAATAATATAGCAAATAGTAACACTGGCAAGAAATTCGTGATTAGGACAAATGTCAAAGGCATCCATTACAACTTGCAATGATGACAAAATGAAATGTACATTTTGACTTGCACTACAAACCTCTTGACTTGCAATACAAATACAATACATACTTTGGCCACCAAATGAGAAGAAAGGACTCCCTGGAGAAGAGCCTAATGCTGGGAAAAATTGAGGGCAAGAGAAGAACGGGACGACAGAGAATGAGGTGGCCGGATGGAGTCACTGAAGCAGTCGGTGTGAGCTTAAATGGACTCCATGGGATGGTAGAGGACAGGAAGGCCTGGAGGAACATTGTACATGGGGTCATGATGGGTCGGACACGACTTCGCAATTAACAACAATAACAAACCTCAACCATCATAATCTCTTGATGTTACACTTTGAGGCTCAAGGATATAATTCATGTGAATTTCATCACACCATTTTGTTCCACACTCCATCATTTCCTTTGTGACTGGTTTCTCCAAGATACCAGGTGATCTTTGATGGTGTCTGATACCCCTTCTTTTCAGCTCCCAGAGGGAGATTTGAT
The DNA here is from genome assembly GCA_032468015.1 of Mimophis mahfalensis. Lineage (NCBI taxonomy): Eukaryota > Metazoa > Chordata > Lepidosauria > Squamata > Mimophis > Mimophis mahfalensis. The sequence continues at coordinate 10,176 of JANHFR010008135.1, read as the reverse complement.
CTATCTCCTGGGAAAGAAAGAACATGAAACTGAAATGAAATAATCATCTGAACGTGATTCAATATAGTATTGGCAGGAATGTAGTGTATTAAAAAGCAATTAGTAGTGCTAAGAGCCATATGATTAATTACAAATCCAAAAATCACATATTGATCTTAAAAAGTAATTGGTATAATTAACATACTCTAATTACATAACCATTACTAAGGCTCTGAAAATTTTCTGCAGCTTTGACGGCATGACTGAAAACCATTTATTATATATTACATTATATTAATTTAACTATTGGTGTACTAGTGCAAGACTCTGGATTTTCCACCTCATAGATCATTTGAATGTGATATAAGGGTAGTTTAAAAAACAACAACACCAAATCCTCACACTAGACCCCACCACACCATGGTGGTTTATAGGCCTATATAAAAATATTTTTCCATTCCCTTCTTTCAACATATTTTTCTGGCTTCCTAATTTAGTTCAGACTCCCTGATCTTTTGGTGTTTTCCATCCCAGTAATATTCAGGTTTAACCTTGTGCATAGTTTTCTAGTAAATGGGTAGGTAGACGGATACCACCCATTTTAATTACCTGTGTGCTGCTTTGCACCTTTTGAATGACCATCGATGGCCATTTTCCTATTAGGGGTTGGATATTACAATATCACCCAGTCATTACTGCAGCAACAGAAAAGCCTGTCTTCATTATTGTTTATTAGCATAGAGAGGGCTGCTGTACATCACAAATGAGGAAATGGTCCTATGGGTGTCTAATGAGCTACTTGAAGTAATTTCTAGTAGAAAATGATATTGGAATGAATGAATGAGTGAATGAGAAGGCCTTTTCAAACTCAGTGGAATTGTTCTTTTCAAATGCCAGGTCCTTGAGAACATTATTCATTTTGGACAGCATTTATACATCTTACTGACGGTATCTAAAGCTAAATCCAGTTGTTTGTCATACTGTCACTTCCTGACAATCCACTTCAAACTTCCTTTTCATTCAAACGATTCCAAGGAGGACTGCTGAGAACAATAAGCGCAGAATATCAGGAACATGTTTAGGCAAAAAATGGATGTTTCTCTATCATATCATCATCATCATCATCATCATCATCATCATTAAAGATAACAATAAAGATTCTTTCTATCTATCTATCTATCTATCTATCTATCTATCTATCTATCTATCTGTCTGTTATCCATTGCATAGTCAGCCAGATGTTCAGACTGGGTTTGGCATTTTTGATCACCTATTGAGTCCTTACCAAGGACCTAGGATAGGCAAATCTGGATGTTTGATGGTGTTATAGATATTGTCACATGATGGACACTCTTCCAAGTAGAGCTGCCTTCTGCAATTGATTGATGACGAATTTGTCAATGCCAATGGTGTTCAAGTGGTGCTCCAATTGTTTTGAGATTGCATCCAAGCGCCTATTATCTTGCTTGCCTTTGCCATAGTTGTTCTATTTCTATTTGTACATCTTTGTATTTTGTTATTTTCTCCAGTTCTTTTTCTTCTATTCTGCTGTCTCCAGGCACTGCCACATTCACTATACAGGCTTTTTATGTCTATTATTATTATTATTATTATTATTATTATTATTATTATTATTATCATCATCATCATTATTATTACTATTATTTCATTAAACATGTAATTCAGTCAACTGAAAATTCAAAAATGCATCACAAATACCATTGACTGGTGCTAATGGTTGATATTGGCAGCATCCTAGGTATCAACTAAGCACCTTCTTAAGATGTACGATGTTCAGAGTAGTGCAGTTTTTTGCCATTCTGCTGGTGTTATTGTAGGAAGCTGAAATTTCATGATATGATTTATAAAATTCTTGGACATGGTACCCAGTGCCCCGATGACAATGGGTATCACTGTTACATGTCTCATCCATAATCACATAGTTTCGATAGCCAGGTCATGATATTTCGTGTTTTTTTCCCAGCTCTTTTTCTTCGACTCTGCCAACTCCTGGTACTGCAATATCAATAAATTGTATGTTTCTGTTTTTGACAATTGTGATATCTGGTGTATTGTTCGCCAAATGATGATCTGTCTGTATTCTAAAGTCCCACAAGATCTTCACCTTCTTATTTTCAATAACTTTTTCCACTTTATGTTCCCATGAATTTTTGGATACAGGTAAGTCATATTTTTTATATAATGACCAGTGTATTAATTTAGCAGCTCGGTCATGTCTAGCTGTGTAATCAGTTTGTGCAATTTTGCTGCATTCACATGTGAAAACTTTATTACCGATGATGAAACATCTTTGATCCATTAATCTTTGTTCAGTTATGTCACTTTCTGGGTGTTTTTCCTTCCACCGTGGCATCATTCTTTTCTGAAATCCCCTAGCTGTTGGTTCTGCCTGGTAGTAATATCTGATGATTTTTCAATTTTCTTTGGTTGTCCAAGTTTTGTGCTTTTGTTCCAGTCACTTTGTAGTTGCATGTAGTTGCCAGCAGTAACAACTGGGCCCTGTAGCTCCTTTTTTGTCAGATGTCCAGGAGCCATAGCATCTGGCATGGTCCTTGTTAACTCAGGCGATGACTGATCCGATGTGGAATTTTGTTGATTTCTTCTCATCATTAGTGATGGTAGGTGCCTGGGTTGGTTCATGGTGGCTAAGCCACTAGTGATCTAAAGACACTAATCCCATAACAGGCAGGCCTGGACTGAGGGGTGGGATTTTAACTGGTTTTAATTGTTTGTGGGGCGTGCTGTATTTAATTCATTTTTAATCTTTCTATTGTTTGTTTTTAGTGCCCTGTACACCGCCCTGAGTCTTTCGGGAGAAGGGTGGTATATAAATCTAACAAACAAACGAATAAATAAATAAATAAATAAATAAATAAATAAATAAATAAATAACCTTAGGAGCCGTACCAGATAGTTGTCCAGGCCTAGCCACAGCAGCCTAACTGCCTGTTTAGTGGCAGAAAGGCAGGATCAGGAATAATAATAATAATAATAATAATAATAATAATAATAATAATAATAATAATAATAATAATAATCATTATCATCATCATCATCATCATCATCATCATCATCATCTTTAGGACCCAAAATATAACTAATTCTTTAGGCTGCCTTTCTAAACGTGGAAATATAAATCACAAAACTAAAACATGAAAAATTCAAAATTTAAAAGATAAGTAGTATTTGCTGTTGACATTTACATATACTATAAATACTGGTTAGCTTCACTGAGGCTCTTGTGAAATTATTAAAACAACAAATTGATTTCTTTGGCAAATATTTAAGGCTGTCAAACTCCATGAAGGCTCTGGATAGCATACAACTTTTTAAAAAGAGTGAGAACAATATAAGAAATAACAGAATAATACATGTCCATGAGAAAGAAAGAAAAAGAACCCTTCAAATGAATATGTGGAATATTGTAGGAGGCTAGCTACATATGGTGTAACCTCCATAGTTGACCACTCCCTACATTGACCACCTCTCTAAGTTAACCTAATTTACATAGACCAGACATATGTGCACTATATGTACACAATAGAAAGCCAACCTCTCTATATTAACCACCTTGACCATCTGGACCTTGACACATGGTATTAATTTACTTTCTATAACTTGACCAGTTGAGTCCAGTCTGCACCAAAGGCAATAAAAGCGAAATGCAGCATTGGTAACAATGACCATTGCAATGTACCTGCTACTACTGCTTTCAAAGGTACAGCTGGGAACAATGGGTAGTTATGGGCATATCTCCAATATAACATTACACCTACAGAATCTTCAGTGGTTACTATGAAGACATATGCTTTCTTGGTTACATTATTTGTCTTGCAAAGAACTTGCTCTTGAAATTCAGATAGCCACGATCCAATTTCGTAAAGGTGTATGCAAGTTACAATCTCTGTACTTGGTGTTTATTTATTTATTTATTAAATTTCTATACCGCCCTTCTCCCGAGGGACTCAGGGCAGTTTACAGGGCAAATTAAAATCATACGATATAAAAATTAAAACACTATTAAATCAATTTAGCCCCACAAATTGTTTCAGCTGTGTTGCTGTGGTGGGGTATGTTTCTATTGATTCAATATATATTTGATGTGTTTAATATTCTGATAATCACCCAGAGATCTTCAGCAAATGGGTCATTGTCTAAATTGAATGAGTGAGTGAGTGAGTGAATGAAAAGCTAATTGTAAATCCTTTGCAAAGATGATATACTGATGTTCTGCAGTTGAACCTTTTTAAAAAGAGTTTACTATATGTAGCTAATTTTACCAGCTAGCAAAAAGCAATTTTATTTATAGAGAGTAGAGTGGAACCTCGGGATGCGAACGCAGTCTATTCCGGGATTGCATTCGCAACCCAAAGTGTTCACACCCTGAAGCAATGCTTCTGTGCATGCACAGAAGGCAAAACGGCGCAGAAAGGAAGCTTTCTGTGCTGTTTTTGGTCGGAAGCCGAGTTTTAGATTATAAACCGATCCAAAACTGTGCTGGATTTTCGGGTCCGAACCCGAATGGGTTGCGAACCAAAGCGTTCACAACCCAAGGTTCCATTGTATATAGAATGGTTCATATAACTTACTTAAATCAGCTCCATAGGTCAAAATTAGGGCAAACTGCTGCCTATGGTAAACATGCAATGGTACAATCGAGGCTGAGGAAAGCATCTGGGTGCAAAGGAAGAAGTCTTTTGCTGAAGTCACTTATTTTACAATATTCCATACACTTATCTGCTTATGGTTTTAAAAACATAAATTCCTTTGTGCTACATTGGCTGGGAATTTTGGATGCATATCTGAAAAACTCCAAGTTAAGACCTGTAGCTTGCATCCATTTCCAAGAAAAGCTTCTATTATTTTCAAACAAATGCATGGCAAGTGATTTTTTTTCCTTGTCACAATGTTTTTCAGGAAAAACTACATGCCTTGAGCCTCTGTCTATTCAACTAACAAGAGGAGAAAAAAAATAATTAAAATAAGGTGTCAGCCTTCATGAGAATTCATGCAATGTAATCCATTAAGTTTAATTAAAAAGTGAATTAAAGCACTTCAATTAACATGATTAAGGTTATCACTTTCCTTTAGATCCTTATATATTAAGGAAGGGAAGCACTTTCCTCAGTAAGTTCTCTTGGGGACCTGTTAAAATACTGGAACCCTGTTAGCAAAATGATGATGTCAAGTGGTTTCTGTTGAGATATGCCAGACAAAGGCACAGTGCTGGTACTTATGCAAGATGAGTCTCCCATTAATCACATTAAGTTGTAACCAGGGTGGTATATAACTATGAACAGTTTCAATATATTCTGGCCTGGCAAGTTGTATCTGTGGACGAAGAAATGCCATTTTGAGAAGCAAAAAAAATTTAAAACATGAGAACAAATCATTGACTTGTGCTCATTCAGGTCCGTCGCAACCTGAAAATGCTTCTATTCCATCAGGCTGGCCTGGACTGACGGGGGATTTTATTTTATTTTAATCTAAATTTTAATTCACATCATTGACATTAATGGGATTGTAGTTTAATTTATTTTTAATTTTTGTATATGTTTCTTATGGTTTTACTGCTGTGAGCCACCCTGAGTCCTTCGGGAGATAGGGCGGCATATAAGTCCCATTAGATAGATAGATAGATAGATAGATAGATAGATAGATAGATAGATAGATAGATAGATAGAGGCAGTTTTTTTCCTGTCTGCTGGCTTTTGGGATGTTGTCATAGCAGCATGCCAGTAACCCAGAGCGGTGCAGATACAGAATTACTGATTTGAAGGAAACAGAGGTTTGCTACTATGGAAAGCAGAACAATTTATTTTCATGAAGGAAAGAAGATGCGTGAGTTTAGGCACAGATCTGTAAGGATCAGGAAAAAACTTTTCAATGGCTTCCAAGCACTGATAAACTGACAGTTCTTTATATTCTACTGTTAGCCAAAAGAATGGTACTAATTAGATCATAGTTTGCAAGATATCAAGCAACGGAACAGCCTCCTTTCTGAAACTGTAGGTGCTCCATCACTGAAGGTTTTCAGGAAGACTGGACAGCCATTTGTTTGGGAAGGTGTAGGGATTCATGCACTGGGCCGAAGGTTAGATTAAAAGGCCTCCAAAATCCTTTACAATCCTGATTCTACCCAGAGGTGGTATTCAGCCAGTTCCGACAGGTTCTGGAGAACCAGTAGCGATAATTTTGACTGGTTCGGAGAACCGG
>JANHFR010008133.1:218071-228726 GCA_032468015.1 Mimophis mahfalensis | reverse complement strand
AAGGGAGAAAGAGGGAAGGGAAGGGAAAGTGAATGAGATATGGATGGATGGATGGATGGATGGATGGATGGATGGATAGAGGGAGGGAAGGAGGGAGAGAAAAAGGAGAGGAAGAAGGACCACTAGATTCAGAGGATGCTTTGAAACAGCACAGCAATCCAGGGCTGGAAGGGACCTCAGAGGTTATCCAGTTCAACTCCCTGCTCCATCAGGAGACTTGATATCATCTTAGTTATTTTGGTGCCTCTGACACAGAGGAGATATTCCCAGAAATCCCCAGGCATTGCCGCCCTCTCCACCCTAGTTAAAAAAAAAAAAAACTGAAGCAAAAACTTCATGCAGTATCTCCTGGCAGCACCCACCCAGTCACATGACCACATAGCCATGCCCACCAAGCCACGCTCACAGAATTGGTAGTAAACAGTTTTGAATCCCAACATCCTATTATAAGGCAAAGAGATAACCCCAAATTTGTTGTGATTTGTTGTTTGCTATTGTTTAGGAACAGAAATGCACAATGTCACGAAATCAACAAACAGATAAGAGAGAAAATTAATTCCTGCTTTCAACAGCAATTAATATTTAGTACAATATGATTTTGATTTCTTGGCTACAGATACTTGGGCAATGGTCGAGAAATAAGTTCTGAATACAGAAACACTTCTTGCTCGAAGGGTTTCAGAAGGAAGCCAAAATAAGCCAGTGCAATCTCTTTGTCCCCAATCTCTCTTTATCAATCTGTACCAGTCTGTGCACTGACACTGAAGCAGTTCAAACAAATGCTGACAGAGATTTTGTTAGGAAGATGTCAATTACAGCTGGTAATTGTCAGTGCTGATCTTTAAGAAAAAGGCAAATCATTGATGGTTTGAACAGGAAATTCTCAAATATAAATCAATATCCACAAATATATATATTGCTGGAGAACAGAACAGAAATCATATATTATAACATCTCTCTCAACTAAAAAAAATTCACAACAAACATTCTAATATTCTTTAAACCAGTGGTTCTCAACCTGTGGTCGGGACCCCTTTGGGGGTCGAATGACCCTTTCACAGGGGTCATCTAAGGCCATCAGAAAACACATATTTCAATACAAATACAGGTGTATGTGAATATAATTTTATGGTTGGGGGTCACCACAACATGAGGAACTGTATTAAAGGGTCGTGGCATTGGGAAGGTTGAGAACCACTGCTTTAAACTATTAACCATCTCATGACTGTAGTAGATCTCTGATTCCCCGTCCCACAAAAAGCTCCTTACCTTCCCAACATACAACGGATCTGTTCCTGTGTATTCTTCCAGAACAAAGAACTGGTTCCACACCCAACTCCTCTTCATTCTCTGATGGAGAAGCAAGTTGTCTGAGAGGCTTTGTCCTTGGCCTTTGCTTGGAGGTCTGCTAGTTCCAGATAATACAGTTGTAATGAGGTTCATCATAAAGCAAAAACTGAGTCCAAGCCACTTTTTTGCATTGTCCATTCTGCTTGATGTCCGCATTTTCATATGAGGATAGTCCTCTAAAGAATCCAATAGATAGGTCTGTGAAACTTCCAAATAAAGCCTTTCAGTGATACTGGGCAAGCACCTTAAAGGGGAATAATATCCTGTAAAGTTAAAGAAGATCTACTATCAGCTTTTTGGAAAAAAAAAAAACCCTCTTAAAAAAGAAAAAAGAAAGCTGAACCATGGAGTATTTGATCTCCCTCATAAAAATGTAGGCCTGTTGCATATAAAGGAAGCTTCTCGTTTGAAATGAATGTAGTAATTGACTAGCTAGAGAGGAAGACCTGGCTAGGAGAACTGCTGGATTTCACTGTATTATTAACAGACTTGGATTAAGAGATATTTTCTTTGGAAATATTTATGACCAAATGTCTTTGATAGTAGTTACAAGGAAAGATTCTGTTCGTATGAATTATAATTCATAACTAAGAACTATGCAATGGTTTCTCTTTCTCTCCCTCTCCTCATTTGACTCTTGCAACATTTTCATTGTCACCTACATCTTTTTGATCAGTGATATTATAATACTTCGAGTTAAATTTAGCAGCTGCCATTTATTTTTCACTTTCATTATTTTTTAGTAGTCAACCTTCAACCGCTTTAAGCCTGCTTCACATTTTTGCTTGCTTTTTGAAAAACCAGTGACATCAGCTAATGCAACATTTCTGAAATTTTGAATGGTTGGTTAATCATTATATTATCAAAAAAGTGTTGTAATACTGAAAGAAGGACCTCCCAACACTTCTAATCAGGGTGGATAAAAATCAATGATTTTTAAAAAAAATAATTAAAAAAATCAGATTTTTTTGATTTAAATTGGATTTTTTTTAATTTTTATCAAATTTATTTTGATAAAATGTAACTGTTGGTGAGTCAATAGCAGGCCAGAGGAGCAGCTGCTGCAGGACAGAAATGACAGTCGTTCTTTAAAAATTATGATTTAAATCGAGTTGATTTAAATCATAATTTTTACTAGTGATTTAAATCATGATTTAAATCGTGGTTTAAATCAAGTTGATTTAAATCAAATCCACCCTGCTTCTAATGCATATCGTTGTGGGCCTAGACTTTAGTGAGTCAACATATTTTTTTCTTTCTTGGATCTGAGTCTAATTTGGACCAAGGCATACTGAACCCCATCAATTTTTTTTTAATGTTAACTTAGATGATAACTTTATTCAGGTTTTGCTTTGTGACAGTCTTTTTTTTCATTGTTTTGATGGACTTAAGGAAGTGGCCTTGCAATCTTGGTCAGTGTAATTCAAGAACATTCTTCTTTTGGGGCAAAAGTGTCAATCTTTGTAATTTTTTTGGATTAAACATATTCTCAAGAAAGATTATTTTTTTTAAAGTCCACTAGGATCTAAGTCTAGGATCTAACTCTACTCTCTGTTATGAAATTAGATTACTGATTTGACTTATCAGTTGAATTATTTTAACTACATGGATAAAAAGAGAATCCTATTCTGCTTTTAAGCAATTTACCCCCCACCCCCAAAACACATATTGTTGAATTGTTATACTACACTGGAAAAGATGCATATATGTAAGTAGAAACTGGTAGCCTAATCATATTTTACAGGCATGAGAAGTAAGTAGTTGAATGCATACCACAAGTCATAATATTGCCTTTTTTTAAAGTGACAAGTCCAATTAGTAGGGAAAAAAATCAATTGTAATCATTGTTGATTAAATATTGTCAAATATATTTTGTAAACAGAAGAACAGTAAGAAGAGGAAATGGCTTCAACATATGTTCTGAAAATTTATTAATATTTCTGGGTGCAACCTGGAATCTTTCCCCATTCTTTTAACCTAAGGCTACTGCAGCTATGATGAAAACAACTTCTATGGTTGAACATTTCATCATCTAAACCTGTGATTTAGGTTGTTTTGTGCTGCCGTGTGCTAGCCGCTGCCATGAGGCAGAATTAATGGCCTGAGTTTTGAAGGTGAAAAGTAAAAATGTCCAATTTCCATATCTATTAACACAGGCAAGTTGCTTTGAGCCACACGTGTTTAAAACTTCAGATATGCAGCTATATTAGAAATGCCCAAGTATTTTGATTCTTTTAATGCAAGTCAGTATGTCTTACATTCATTTTCTGTCAAAATATGATATGATTCACAGTAATATAGATCTCTCTCTCTCCTTCTTGTACCTCCTCCAATTCCAAACTATTAGGACTATACAAAACTTCAAAGGAATGCTTTAATTCAAAGAAGATCAGACCAGATTACCTCTATTGAAGCAGATTTACGAATCGAAACAGACACTCAGTCAACACAGCAAATCAAAGCAGATGGCTTCAAAAGTCTGATGGCTTTTCCATTGCTTCTGGGGTCTTTACAAACAATACACAATGATGCTACAATTTCACTTCCACATAGGGAGAATGCTAAAGTTTGGTGATAGGTGTGATATGAAGTGATGTGCTCTCTGACACTCACCGGTTACCTTCATCACCTTATCAAATTCTCAGTTATCAAAGATCTTTGGTATGGCAAGCCTTGCACATTTTTTTGGTTCTTGAGTTGTTGAATATGGCCAGTCACCTGCATTTGATTTGCTTTCCTTGGGGTAACAGAAGGGTGAAGATTTGTGCTTCTCCCAGCTAGCAGATTTGGGAGCCCAACTTTATTCTCAGTACCCTGAGCATGGGCTTAAAGCTGATGACCATGGTACGCGCTTTTGGCTTCATCTTCAAATCTATATGGTTGCAATAGACTTTGATAATAAGTCAATGGGCATCAGAATATCATATAAGGAACTGACATAATTCAGAGATGGTATTTAGTTCATTTAGACCAGTTCTGGTGTATCAGTAGTGGAAATTTTGAGTAGTTTGGAGAATACCAAATAGTTCAGCAAATACCACCTCTGTCTGGCCCCAGCCACCTGCCCCCACCCTCACCCTTTCCTGTCCTAAATTCCCTTGTTTTTTAGCTCAGCTGATTTGCATGGCAGAGCAGATTGCCGTGCCTCAGCTGAGGTAAAAAACAGCTCAACTCACCAGCACTGACACCAAGGGCAGTCTTTGAGTACTGCGCTGTGCACTCCAAGTGTGCTCTCAAAGAACCAGTTGCATCACTGGCTGGCCTGCCCAGCCTGCCCCACCCACTCTGTCCCACCACACTCTGCCCTATATATCTTGACTTCACTGCACAACTAATCTCCATGCCTTGCCTGCTCTGCTCACCAAAGGTAAGCATGCCACCCGCTTGCCCTTTGCCTCAGGTCGGGGCACAGGGATGCACCATTTCCTGGCTCCGGCCTTGCCCTGGAGCTTCCACCCACCTTGGCCAGGTTGGGGAATGCACCATTCCCTGTCATTGGCCTTGCTCTGGAGTCTCTGCCCAATTGCCCTTTGCCTAGGGAGGCAGGGAGGGGGGAAGGTCCAAAGGGAAACCAGACAGACAAAGAAAGCGAAAGCCACACATAAGTAGAGGATGGAGGATGAAATATGGCTGATCTCAGTCAATACAAATGGATTAAATGCGCCCTCAAAGAGGAAAAAATGTTTGTTAGACTATGGAAATCCAGAGTACTGTAGATATCATATGTATGCAAGAAGTCCACATTAAAAGACAACATCAAAATGTTTTACTGTGTCCTAAATTAGGTAAGATGTATGTGGCCCTAGCAAGCCAAAAAGAGAGGGATAGTGATATTTTTTATTTTATTTTAAACCCATTTATATCCCGCCCTTCTCTGAAGACTCAGGGCAGCTTACAATGTGTTTTAGCAACAGCCCTCATTCCATGCATATGCCTGCTCATTAGGGCTCTCGCCCCCCCCCCAAGAGGCATTTCACACAGTCAGCTTATTGCCCCCACAATCTGGGTCCTCATTTTACCTACCTTGAAAGGATGGAAGCCCAAAGCACATATTCCAGTAGAGAGAAGTTTCCTGAGGATAGATTCCAACATGAGTCCAAAAGCTCAGAAAAGTAAATCTCTGGTCTTGGTGACCAACCCAGATTTGATCTTGCAACCTAATTAATCCCTTTCTTTAAGTCACTTGAGATAAAAACATAAATGAACAAATATTTCATATATTTTTTTTAAAAGAGAGAGAGAGAGAGAAGAAAGGTTTACTGGTCCAGCAGGTCTGTTGCTGAACTGATTTTTTTCTTTAATGATCAGGCTTTCATTCATTCATTCATTCATTCATTCATTCATTCATTCATTTATTTATTTATTTGATTTTTATACCGCCCTTCTCCCGGAGGACTCAGGGAGGTTTACAGGGCATTAAAAACACAAAATACAAAAATTAAAATTAATTATAACAAAAACACGCCCTCACAAACAAATTAAAATCGACTACTAAAATCCCCTCAGTCCAGGCCAGCAGATGTAAACAACAGGGTTTTCAACTCCCTGCGGAAAGTCTGGAGGTCGGGTGCCATCTGGAGCTCTACCGGTAGTGCATTCCACAGGGTGGGCGCCCCCATCATCAATGAACCTGTAAAATAAAAAAAGATTTCACAAATCTTCAGAAAAGAGAAGGCATTCCAGCAGCCTAGAATGAAGGACCATGACAAATGGCTACAGGACAGAGACAAAATTCCTACCACAATTCACAGTACAGCAGGCAATGAGAATAGAGGCATTTGACATAATTAGAGGAACTAAAGCTGGCAGACTATGGGTTGAGCCTGTAGAAGTTCAAATTATTGGCTTTGAAATGAAACAAAAACTGGAAGACTGATGACAGTTGCTTTTGCAGTGGGCTGAGGATGACGCTGCATTCTCATATCGGAGAATAGTGGGCTTTCCTTGCGTGAGGACAGACAGGATATGAGAGCGAGACCTGAGTATTCATGTGCTCTGAGCCAATGTGCTTCAACTTAGGCTATTGTAGGGGTGTTGAACTTGCGACCCGCAGGCCAAATGCATCACACACCAGCCATGCCCACCCCTGGTTTAATGAAGGGAAAAAGTTGTGATACATCATGTGATAATAATGTGATGCCACAAGTTTGACACCCCTGGGCTATTGCATATGCAAGCCAGGGCTAATTTTATCTCACGTTATAGACACATATACTGTAACTTTTCAGACTTTATTTTTAAAAAGAGGTGAACAAGCATCCGCACAGTCAAGTCTAATTCTCAGCAGAGACTAACATTTCCAATGAGGCGTGTTAACAAGACTGCTGGCCCAGAAAAGCAAGTGCCTAGTGGGTGATGGATTCTTTGATATTTAGTAACAGCTTAATTTTTAAGTGGTTTATGAATTTTATTTTAAAGTTAGGTTAAAGACTTCGGCTTTATTGATTTAGCACAGCTGCTTTGTAGCCCTTTGCTGTCAGTTAGAGTGGTCCTTTCCTTGTCTATAATACCTTAAAAAAGTACTTCGGGCTATTTTTTTCAACTGCAGTGAAAACTTTGAAGTGCTGAAAGTGGGTGAAATTCTTCTCTGAAAAGAACACCACTGCTGCTATTTGCATCCCATTTTGCTCAAAAATGAAACAGGTAAAGACATTTTTTTATACTTCCCCATTAGAGCCAACGGTCACTTTTTTATTGAATTCAAGTTTCCATGTTCAATGATATCCATTTAAGTCTTGGTGCTTTGGGCTCTTGAATCGCCAATTCCGATCAAATCATGCTACTTTTAAATCTTCAGTCTCAAAGTTCAGTCAGACTTTGAATGATTTGAATAGAAGTGTACTGATAAAATATCGGACCAACACTGAGGAGATCCAAACTCAAAACTACCCATAAATGAAACCTATAGCATAACTTATTCTAAGGATAAAATGTATAATTTCAGAATCAGAATCATGTATCAGCCTTGAAGAAAGATGGTCCATGTATCTATCATCTTTCTGCCTGTCTATCATCTATCTATCTATCTATCTATCTATCTATCTATCTATCTATCTATCTATCTATCATCTATCTAATTAACTAACCATAACTCAGTTAAAACCAACCATTAAAATCAATTATAGGGCAGGAGGATGGGGGTAGGGTGGAAGAAGGTATGATCTGCTGTTAATTGATCAAGCATCTCCACTGTACTGTTCCCACATTGGAGTCCCAAGCCAACTGGCAGAGCCAGGTCTTTAGGCACGTACAAAAAGAGGGATAGTAAATAAATAACACTAAAGTTTTCCCCTATCCAGTTGTGTCCAACTATAAGAGGCAGTGCTCCATAGGAGCCAGCATTGTCCAAAAACATTTCCACTGTCATGTGGCCAACATGACATCACACCAGAGCACAGAGCTTGTGGCGAAACATGGAATCAGAGGTAGTATTCAGCCAGTTCTGACTGGTTCCAGAGAACTGGTAGTGATAATTTTGACTGGTTCAGAAAACCGGCAAATACCACCTCTGATTGGCCAACACTGGCAAAAACCAACTCTGATTCTCTGGCATCAGAGCCACGCCCACTAACCCACACCCATAGAACTGGTAGTAAAAAAATGTAAATCCCACTACTGCACGGAATGCTGTTATCTTCCCACTGAAGTGGTTCCTATTTCTCTACTCACATTTGCATGCTTTTGAACTGCTAGGAGGAGCTGGGGCAAGCCCTGTCTCATAGCTCTTAGGTCTCAAACCCAAGCTGTCAGGTTTCTAGCCAACAAGCTCAGTTTCTTAGCCTCTGAGCAATTGCACCACTGATCTATAAATACATTTAATCTATAAATACAAACAATAAGATGAGGAATTTAATAATCCATTTGGCCGGTTATGGAAAAGAGATGAAGGACACAGAAATGGTAAACAATATCTTCCTGATATTGCAATGTAGACCCTGTTAACTGAAGAAGAAAAAACAAAGAGGTCTTTCTTGTGAGAATGGGTAGCCCTGTAGTTGTTCATGTAACAGGTAGGAAGGAGGCAATAAGGAGCAAAAGAGAATAAAACATGTAAGAGGGGGTTGATAAAGAAACCCATATGCTACCCTCATCTACAACACACTTCATTTACATGAAAGAATGAAAACACTCTAATTGATAAGTTTTTTAAAGAACAAAAAGTTATTTAAATTGAAGAATTGGTATTAAAATTATTTAGATTTTGGTCCCATTTTATCACAAGGGTTCAAGTTACCAGTCATGCATAACTGACACTTGTCCTTTAAACAAAGAACCAAACAAAAGAAAAATAGAACTTAATTGTTGGGTAGAGCAGGAAATAGTTTCCTGGTCTCCCTTAATGCTGTGCCAATTTGCAATTCCCACCACTGGGAAGGTCTTATATTTCAATTCTTGTCAGGGTAGCTCCTCAAATTTCTGCTGTCCATATTGCTAGAGCCATTTTTAAACAGCTTCCAAGGACCACATTCCTGTTTGAAAACATCTAAAGGGGGCCTCTGTGGGTTCTTCCACATCTAGGTGGATGTAAGTGGTGGACATGAGTGGTGTAGAAGGAAGCAGGTTTTCTTTGGCACAAATGTAAGCACCTGAGTACAGGAACTGAGAATCTAAAGCAGGTTTGTCAAACTCCCAGCCCATGGGCTGGATGCATCAGGCGCTGGTCATGCCCACACCCCGTTTAGTGAAGAGGGGGAAAGTCCCAATATGTCACATGACACCGCCGTGATGATATGAGTCTGACACCCCTGATCTGTATAATCACTACAACCCATGTAAGTATACATCTGAGCTGGTTTGATTTTTCCCACTAAGAAACCATGCTGGGAATGTTATTAAAAATGAGCACAGTTTTGGCTTATTTTGATACTAACGAAAGAACTGTTGTAAGCTTTCCACTCAGTTTCATACTCTCTACTAACTACGCAAGTAAAGGGATGATCAAATTCTAGCCGACATTTGCCAAGTCACTGCTGAAAATATATACTTTGAAGCTGATAGAACACACACACAACACACATCCCGCAAGTTGCCAGTGTGAGCTAAATGGAAGTATGCAAACAGTCTCAGTAGGAACCGGTGTCAGCTACTTGTATGTGATCAAGAAATGGAATATAGTAATCAGCCAGGTTTTCTTTGAAGGAACAGAAACACACAGAGGAGGAGGGCAATTCCGACTGGAGGGTGATTTACTTGTAAATGATGTGAGGTAGGGAACACATTCAAAATCAGTTTCAGTCATCATCCTAGTGGGTCAGAGGGCTGAAAGATTAATCATCAAAGAACAATGATGGCCTTTTCTATTTGTTCAGGATTTCATGTCATGCTAGCATGTTGCTTTTATCTTCTTCTATTATATACAGGAGAGGTACATCAGGAAGCTTGGCACAGAGAGCTATTGGAGGGCGGGAGGATAAATAAATAAAAAATCCCCAATACCAGCAAAAAATATTCACCATTTCATGTTTATTTTATCCACCGGCTCTGTCTCTAATGCTCTAATAAATTAAATTCTATTAGAAATGGTGTTCAGCTTTCGTTCCTCTCAGGAGTGCCTCTAATCCAATTTGCATTGCTGGGGCATTTGCATAATATTTGCGCTGCAATAAGTTTTTACTTTCCCAAAAATATAAATTATATTAGTTTTAGCACTGAAAATGGGGGTTCCATTGTTTCTGGACTTTCTGAACCTTGCAATATTAAACTAGCAACCCTAGAAAGTATTTCAGATTAAATGATTATATCTATATGGAAGTGTTTTTTCCAGTCTCTGATTCATACATATGTGTGTTCATATATCCACATGTACACATGTTTAAAGTGATATTCGTGATTCTGTAATTATAGTAGTGGTAGTAGTGGTGGTGAATATGAGTGTTTGGTAATTTGACAATTTTAATATTCTTTTAATAATGACAACTACAGACATTAATCATAACCTTGTTTCTAAGTGGTGTGGCCATGTGGGTGTGAACAAAAAGATTATAGTGTTGATTGGAACTGCTTCAATATAAGGTTAAATAACCTCTGTGTCTCTGCAAATACCTGCTTTATAAGGGCAACATGATAAGATCTTTAAAATCTTGGGAATCCCATTAACAGCTCCTAGAAACCCCTACCTGATAGGAGTGAAATGAACAGGGGAATTTAGTTATTTATTTGATTATTATCTTGCCTTTATTCTATTTCATACTCATCTCCCCAGAGGTGGTATCCTACCAGTTCAAACCGGTTTGCACAAACCAGTAGCACTGATTAGGGGTGGTTCACCAAACCGGCAAAAACCACCCCTGGATGACCCCACCCAC
>JANHFR010008133.1:151518-161803 GCA_032468015.1 Mimophis mahfalensis | reverse complement strand
CAAATACAACCCAGATGCAGCCCTCAATGAATGTGAGTTTGGCACCCCTGCTTGAAGGGTAGGATTGTACAGGTTCGGCCCAGTTCAGGCAAACCTCTTGTTCTGATTCTGCATGGTTCAGAGAACCAGCGAATTGGCTGGCCCTGCCCCTGCCAGTTTTTTGGGCCATTTTCAGCCATTTTGTGGGCAAAATAGGCCTGGAGAACGCCCCCAAAACAGCCTAAAAACAGCCCAGAAGGGGGCTGTTTTTCAGGCTGTTTTAAGGCCATTTTTCAGGCTGATTTTGGCTGGAAAATGGCATGATAAATGGCCCAAAATTGGCCTGAAAACAGCGCCCAAAGCAGCCCATTATTTGGGCTGTTTTCAGACCATTTTTAAGCTGTTTTCAGGCTATTTCTCCAGCCAAAATTGGCCTGAAAATAGCCCAAGGAACAGCCTAAAAACGGCCCCAAAACAGCCTGAAAATTGGGCAGGGATGGGGCCAGCCAGTGGTGGGATTAGCCCCAACTAGCTGAATTTACCTCTTGCTTTGTGGCAAGTGGCCGACTGGTGGGGCTGGGTGTGATCTGTGACATCACCCATTCAGTCACATGACCACCTAGCCACACCCACCAAACCAAGCCATGCCCACAGAACCATTTGTTTAAAAAATTGAATCCCACCACTGCCTTGCTCTAACAAACTGAAGTTCAAGAAGACACTTAACACCTTTTCATTTCCTAGAGTGTTGAGATCTTAATGGTGATAAAAGCACCTTTAGTGAATTTTTAAACTGCTGTTATTTGGGATTTCCTTATTGTTCTTATTGCTGGGTTAGGGTTAGACATTTCAGGATGGGTTTGATCTTTTAAGTAATAAAAAAGATGCCACCTATGCCAACTGTGGCCAGAAATGGCAAAGCTGATTAAAAAAAAATAAGCCTTAAGTATTCCCATAGCATTTGCAGGAATTTTATTCTCGTGCCTTTATAAAATAAAGACTTTTCTAGAGTCAAGAGTAGGACAAACTAGTCCAATCACATACTGCTGCTTCTCTTGTACATAAACAGGTGTAATGTCATCCTGATTTCAAAATTATAGCCAATACAGCTCATCCTCAACTTATAACAGTTCATTTAGTGGTCGTTCAAAGTTACAACAGAACTTTTAAAAAAGTGACTTATGACAGTTTTTTACACTTACAACCGTTACAGCATCTTCATGGTCATGTGATCAAAATTCAGATGCCTGGCAACTGACTCCTATTTATGATGGTCCTGCGGTCATGTGATCAGCTTTTGCAACCTTCTCACAAGCAAAGTCAGATTCACTTAACAACCCTGTTACTAATTTAACAAGGGCAATGATTCACCTAACAACTGTGGCAAGAGAAGTCGTAAAATGGGGCAAAGTTCACTTATAGCAAATGTCTCACTTAGCAACTGAAATTTTGGGCTCAATTCTGGTCATAAGTCAAGAACTACTGATGCATTCATCCAAAGAGAAATCCATGTGACGAAATATATTTATTGTGGTTGAGTCCCTCTAGATTACATTTTGATGCATTGTCCTACAGCTTGCCATGCACCACTAAAAATGACTGAAACTCAGTTCCTATTATTTTCTGTTTTCACTTGCCATATGAAATTTCTTGAAGATATTTATTATTAACTGCAGTCAGCCTGTCCTTCTGCTCCATGAAATTGATGCATTAACTTCCCGTGCTTTTATGCTTTACAAAAGCTACATACTAAAAAATGTTAAAACAAATACAAATGAATTACAAGCCCAATTATCATCTAATTCAGATAACAAAGAAATACTTGGAAATGTGTGATTGTGTATTTTTTAACTCACTTAAATATTACCTGGGGGAAATCTGCTGCTGTTCTTAAGCTCCTTTATTTATCATTGTGATGTCTTGTAAGGCTATTCACAAATAAATGTAGACAGATCTTTTTGTTGCAAAACGGTACATTTTAAAGGGAAAATGATGTTTTAAATACATGAAATCATGTGTGTGCCTTGCTAATTATTCTGTAGATACATTTAAAAAAAATTAAAAGGAATAAAGATGCAACCAAAAATTCAGCCCAAGTAGACAAAGTCTAGCACAGCAAAATCCATGTTGATGCTATGCAGATGTTTGCCACAATTCCATCAGTTGACGTTTTATTAATGTTTATGATTTCTTCTGGATTGAGACATTCTTGACTTTTATTTTGGTACCATTGTACCAACGCAGCAGCTGTTTGAGACATACAACAGATTGAAAATGCTATCCAGAAAACGATATTTGAATACCGATATCAGATTATGTGGTGTTCATTTAATTTCAACCAAGTATGTATGTTTGCATACTGTGTATCCCTTGCCAAGGAATCGATGCAAAGCAAATTAGTAAAATTAAATAAAGTACTGATGGTCTATGGTAGTGTCTGTATATGTATCACACCATAAAGAAAGCAAATGTGGAACCCAGATTAATTATAGAATTGATCTACTGCAACAATGCAAAGCATAATTAATACTGTCCCATTTATTATGACAACTTAAAAACTGATGCATGTCACCTTCTTCACAGTCAGTTGAACTTAATGTCTAATCAAATCACGCTGAGTTAGAGCCAATAGAATGAATGAAAACTTGCTTGTCCCAAAAGCATTTAAAACCATCATTTCTTCATGGTTCATACTCATAACCCAAATGAACATAATATTTAACAGTGAAATTCCTGCACAGAAGACCACTTCCCCTTTTTATCATAAAACAATAACAGAGATAATGTAACCTGGAGTGAAAATATAGAAATTGATATTTTAAATGCTGAAAGACCCACAGCACCCTCAAAAATGTAGAATAATGAATAACATTCCATATAAAAGCAACATTGCTATATATATTTTAGTATATGGGGCTTTAATTTTGTATACAAATGCTTTGCTGGTGCATATTTGTGAGGATAAACAGATTCACTTCATTTTACACAGGAAATCTTACTGGTATGCCAAGATTTTTAATCTACAAATACAGTGCTTTATCCAATGTCTATAAAACATTAGCAAAGCTTCTAGCAGCTATTCCAGTTGTAGAAGAAATGAACAGTTGATTTTAAATTTGTTATTTAATCCAATCTGTCCATTTTGGCTTTTGACATTTGACTCCCTTTATAGGATCCAGGAAATAAAATTCAGATAAATCAAAAAATCAGTGTTGTTTTTTGTGCCATTCTGGATTGGTCATCTGGACCAGAGGTTTATTCTCCAACATTATTCTGGGATACTTACTTTTGCCTTCATTCGTTGTTTCTTGGGCACAGACCTGGTCCTTTTTCACTACCCCCTAAAAACACCAAGTTTTTTTAAAAAGGTACAATGTTCACTCATAATTTTGAAATCCATATAAGAAGCTAATATATAGTGAGCTAAAAAAAATGTGATCATTTTAATGCAGTATCAAAACAGTGTGATATATTTTTCTGTGGTCCTGTACTTAAGTTGTCTTGTATACATACTAATAAGTACTCATTTCATTTCTGCGAGTTCATTTTCATAAATTTTGTTCACCTGAGTGTCGGAATGATAAGACCTGACATTCTTCTTTACTACAAGATAATTATTCCAGTCAAGGATAATTGCCTGATGGTTTTCTGCATACTTTTATAGTCTACAGATTATGCCAGTGAGGTGACAGATTTTGTTTTCTCCTCTGGCCTGTGCTCATTTTAACTGTGGAGTTATATGGCTCTTATCCTGAAGTGTCAAGAATAATATAAGGAATGGACCACTGATTGCCACAGCTCCCCTTGTGACCAACGGATATTTAAACATATAATTTGCCATACTTGGTTTGCGATTGTTGCCATGTGTCCTCTGTACACCCTTGCAAAAAGGTCTCTCTGTGTGTACTAAGGGAGGGAGGAAGACAGAGAGAGAGAGAGAGAGAGAATGGTGAAATACAGAGGTATAAATTAAGTACACAACGAAGTGATGCATTGATTTATTGACTCTCTATGAGTCATCAAATTGGTCAACCCTCAGCAAGCATATATAATAGATAGATTTTCTGGACAATAATCTGATCCTAACCTGATATTTCAGGTCTTTGTGTGGTGCATCCATTGCCTCTGAACTGAGTCCATCCACTTTGCTTCTAGTTGTCCCCTTCTTCTTTTTCCTTCTACCTTTCTCAGAATTAAAAACATTTCCAGAGTTAGAGACAGTTTGCATAATGTGTCCGAAGTAGGATAGTGTTCTGACCCAGCCTTAGCACAACAGACTCCTTACCCCGAAAACCCCCTCTTTATTTAATTAATGTAAACTTATGGCATTCACACAGAGAAAAGTCCCGGCAATAATCCTTTCAAGAGTTAATTGCAAGAACAGTCCTCATCAGTCCTTGAATAATTGCCAGCCTGAGAGCTTTCAGTCATAAAGCTGTAAATTAATTCCTGGCAAGGAGTCTCTGAGGCATGAACCACGATAAGCAAATCTTCCGAAAGAAATATGAACTATTGTCTCCTGCAACCACTACTCCCATTTTGCTCCTATTTATTCCCCAGGGAGGGGCCATTCAGCATCCCTGTGTGCCTT
This sequence comes from Mimophis mahfalensis, assembly GCA_032468015.1. Classification (NCBI taxonomy): domain Eukaryota; kingdom Metazoa; phylum Chordata; class Lepidosauria; order Squamata; genus Mimophis; species Mimophis mahfalensis. The sequence continues at coordinate 157,233 of JANHFR010008133.1, read as the reverse complement.
TCTTCCCAAGTTGGCCCCTGTTCCTCAGTTGTTCTCGTTTCCTGACAGCTCTGCACATACGCATATCTGGGACATGCCCCAGCTGTTCTTCTTCCCCACTTATCTCTGGCTCTGAAGGCAGCTGGGAAATGTTGGATGGCCCAGGCCCTATCTCTGCTTCTGATGCAGAGCATCCATCAAAGCCTTCCCCAGACTCCATGACTGGCCCAAGTTCCTTCCCAACCTCCTCACTGACTGAGTCTGCCACCAGCTCTGCTAGCAGCTGGTGGGCCACAACAGATAGCTTGAGTCAGGTCATATATACCTCAAGTGAGAACTCTGAGTTGATTTGTTTGATGATCCATTGGTTTGTTTCCTTGCACCTCAGTGCTACAGTGGTTAAAGTGTTGTACTGCAGGCCACTTCTGCTAACTATCAACTGCTTGCAATTTGGCAGATCGAATCTCACCAGGCTCAAGGATGACTCAGCCTTCTGTCCTTCTGAGGCGGGTAAAATGAGGACCCAGATTGTTGGGGGCAATATGCTGACTCTGTAAAACTACTTAAAGAGGGCTGTAAAGCACTGTAAAGTGGTATCTAAGTCTAAGTGCTATTGCTAATGCCATTGCTATTGTCCAAAGCATATTTGGAAGTCTTTTCAAAACCAAAGGTAAAAACATCAATCTTTTCCTATCCTGCTTCTTCAAAGTCCAACTCTCACTTCCATATTCAGGAAATACCATTGCCTGAACTATTTTGATCTTAACATGATGCAATGAGGATGCAGCAAAATGAGGAACAACTGCTCCCAGTGATGGGGAAATTAGTACACCTGTGCTTTAAATTTACTGTTAAATACAAGTTCAATAGATACTTTCTTATTTAACCTCAGCACATAGCAGTAAGCAACAAAACCTACATTTCACATCTGTGGTGTGATGATGGAAAATGGATTTAAGGAGGGGGGTTTTTCCCTTGGGATTTAGAGATAGTTTAAACCAAACCTAAAGAAATCTATTTGAGAGCTTAATGGTTGCTTGTTTTTTTTTACTTCTACCTCAAAATAGAAGAAAAATATCTATGAGGTTTTAGCAACTAGAGCTAAAGGTGGTGCTAGGAAATGCAAAAAAAAAAAAAAAAATCAGCCAGAGGGATATTGTAGTCCTAGGAGTTCAGATTGATCACCTTCCATCACAGCAGAATTGTTAAGAGAGAAATATTAATCCCAGGGCATGTGGAGATTTTACAGTTGGTCCAGATATTACAATTAGTCCAGAATGGAGCAGCATGCAGTATTGGACATCCTTAGATTTGCCCACATTATAACCATACTTCCCTGGCTCCCGGATTCTTTCAAAGTACAATTCAAGCTGCTATTTATAGCTAGTTCTCACTTAAGTGATGGTATTCCGGATGGCTAAGTAATGCAATCATAAAGCATAGCATCAGGTGACCATGCTCCTTTACAACAAAACTTTCAACATATTTGGTTGCCATTGTTAAATTGCAGGTCATTAAGAAAGCACTTCACATGGTCACTATTTGCAATCTCCTGCTGGCTTCCCCATTGAATTTGTGTTAGAAATTCTGTTGTAGTCTTATTTTTGTTGCTGTATCTTGCACTTATTTGCTATGACTGGTTTGCTGTGTTCTGTGCTGAACTGTATATTTCTCCTCTAATCTGGTCTTACACTGAATTTATACTGGTTTTACCTCTGGACTGAAGCTGGGCCCATAACCTGTTAGAAATTATGTTTCATTATATAGAAATGGTAGCAGAGGATTATTAAGCCCAGATTTGGATGAGAAATATAAAGTTCAGAACAGAACACAGCAAACCAATCATAGCCAGCTACAGCAAATAAGTGCAAGATACAGGGCTGCAACAGAATTTCTAACACTTTGCTTGCAGGAAAGCTGGCAAAGAAGGTAACAAATGGTAACCACGTGACATTGTGATCTCATAATTATCAGCCAGGTAGAGTCACCTACATTGTGATCATGTGACTATGGGGAAGCTGCAACCAAAATAAATACAAGAACTGGTCTTCGCTACCACTTGTTCAGCATCATTATAAGTTCAAATCTGAGCTTTAAGAGGGGGCCAGCAATATCACCTTGCCTACATGACATGGGACCAGGTTATTTCCAGGACTGCCTTTCCCCATAGTTATCTGGCTTTGCCACTAAATTGGATAAGGTAGCCACATCTTCCCTGAAATATTACCATCTAGGAAGGTTCAGGAAGCTAATCTTTTCTATGGCTGCCCCTACTTTATTGGAATTGTCTTTTGTTAGGATGCAATTGCTCTTGTTGTTTTGATGTTTTGTTGTCAATTTTGAAGAAGTAATTATGGATAGAGATTAGTATTTACACAATTATGTATGTACGGATCATCCAGCACATCTTCCCACATTATAAAGAAGAGTTTTACCTTTCTTCAACAGCTGTGAATTTTGATGAGATAGTGACAGCATTTCAAAATTTTCCTTATGATGTTGATGGTCTGCTGCTTAAGTTATACTCACACTTTGTAAATAGACATCTGTGTGAATAAAAAAGGAAGATATTAAGAAAGTTTTACAATTATAACTGTCAAACAGAAAAGATCGTACCAAAAATCTATTGAAAGAAATAGTAGGTTGTTAACCACCGCCCAACAGTGTATGTGAAATTTGAACTTAGGAAAAATGGGAACAAATATTTTGACAGAAAGCATCAAAATAATTACTTTCTTTGAACACCTCAAACAGATGCCTTTAGTTTGCAATCTTTGTTTTAAGCCTGCCTGAAAAATATTTTGAAAAGTCTATTTTTTTTTCAACATTTACTTTGATATGTTTTTTGAAAAAGTCCTTTCTGAAGAAATTCCCGCAGTGAGACATAATAGGCTGCTATGGTGATATCTGTTTTCTGGCCAGTTAGTGGAATATTTGTAGGTGGGTATGTTCTAGATACATGAATTTTCTCAGGTTTTATTTTTTAAAAAATGCTACGTTGTCTTAATAAATTCAGTATTATCAAAGCTACAGTGGTTGCTTTCATAGAACACGTCCTTCAGGGCATTTTTTTAGCCCTTTGCTTATCCATCAAAGATATCTTGTATAACTGAGTACTGTGGGGTGTTGTGGTTTCAACCATGTCATATAGTATGTACTAAAATAGTCAATTTTCTCAATGACAAACAGCAATTATATCCATGAATTTAAATGTTTAAGCATTGACTAAAGATGTTGAACTGTTGCGTCACTAATTGTATGTTAATTGTATTCTTTAATTTTTGAAAAAAAATCAGTCCACCTTTTTTCTAATACAGATCTACATATTATTTTTAAGATGTTCATAGGAATTATAGGTGGTCCTCATTTAGTGATCACAATTGGGATCAACAATTTGGTCACTAAGTGAAACTTAGTTGCTAAGTGAAATTCTGACTGATCTTCTTTCAGCTGTCTTTTTGCTTAACATACCTGTGAAGGCCTTAAATGTGAGGATCGATTATGTTACTTTTTTTTCACCTTTGAATGGTCACTATACAAGGCAGTCATTAAAGTAAAACTACCTATAATATCATAAATCCTGCTTAGAATTCCATTATCACAAAAGGTAACTATCACTTCCAATCAGTTATTATTTTCATAGTTATCACCCTGTAAGTAAATTGAATCAGTTGTGCAGATTTTTGACCAGCTCACCATTCTGAAGCTATTTTACAAAGTAACATAGCCATTGTAATTGTAAGAATGAACCATTGACAAGAAAGAGATTTTAGTAAGGATACTAAATCCAGGTTGCAATACTCCAGACGAGCATTATACATCCAGAAAGAAGTGCTAAACTTTTGCTATCAACTCCCACTTTTGGTAAGCCAAATTTTAGGATAGAAACCTATGAAAAAATTTAAATGATCTCCATAAGAAAACTTGTAGCCAACAGATGTGTTTGACATATTAATTAACATTTGCTGTCTTCTTATAACCCTGCCCTGAACTAAACTCAGGCAGTGGGGGGGGGGGGGGAAAGGATCAGAGCAGGTAATGCCAACTGGAGAATGACAAGGCACAAATTCTGTTACAGCTATACAACTATAATGGAACCCAAAATATCTGTTGCTAAGTGAGGGAGTCATTAGGTGTGGAGTTGTGCCCCATTTTATGACTTTCTTGCCAAAAAGTCAATCACTTCAGTTGCTAAAATTAGTAACATGGTTATTAAGTGAATCTAGCTCCTCCATTGATTTTCTTGTCAGAAAGTCGCAAAAGGTGATCACATGACCCTGGGACACTGCAACTGTCATAAATATAAACCAGTTGCCAAATGTCTGGATATTGATCATGTGACCATGGGGATGCTGCAACAGTCATAGTAATCATGAAAAAGAGTTATAAATCACTTTTTTTTTAGTAGGGTGTTTCTTTGAACAATCCTTAAATGAATGGCTCTAAGTCAAGGACTACCTGTATTGTTTACTGACACTATATACTTGTTGTGGCTCCGTTACCTCGAGCTGACCTGCCAAGTGACTCTGACTCAGAAGTAGACTTGGAGCTGGTTGCTGACAGCATGCCAGAGGTGGCTGGCCTCCCCATGAGCCAACAAGAGCCAACTGCTGACGATGTGTTAGCAGGGGCTGGTCACCCTTCGAGTCAACAGGAGATGGTGGGGGCTGACAGCAGCAGGGAGGAGCCTTTGGCTGATGCATGAATGAGGCATGCCAGGAGCAGGCAGCTGCAGCATCAAAGACGCAAAAGGGGGAGGGGCTAGGCTGCAGCTGACCACTAATTGGGCCACACCTTAAAGTGGTTAAGAAGGGTGTGGCTGAGCATTGTTCTTTGCAGAGAACAATGTTTGTAGAACTCGGTTGGAGAATTTCTGTGCTGTAATTTGGTTTGGATGGCTTCCAGTGTCAGCTCTTGGACTCATGCCCAGTATCCAACTACTGTTGATTTATGTCTTTTGACTCCCCTTTCAGTTCCTCGTGGACTCTACTTTAAGAAAACAGCTCTTTGTTTCTTAAAACTGTTCAAAACTGTGGCGATTTGTGTCTTCTTCGTTGATTTCTGGATGCAGAGGGAAAGGGAACAGAACAATACTGATTAAATTAGGTTATATTTCCATCCTTTATTTATTTACTTATTTAATGCAGGGCTGGGTTTCTACTGGTTCAGCCTGGTTTGGGCGAACTGTTTGTTAAGATCAGGCCAGTTCTAGTGAACCAGTTCAGTCAGGGGGAAAAAATGGGGAGGGGGAACCTCCAACCTGGCTGTGGGCTATAGCTACCTACAGCTAAACAAACTTCCTGAAGAAGCCCCTTGGTGGAAAAACAGCTGAGGCACACTGCCATGCCAATCAGCTATGCTGCAAACAGAGTGGATAAGGGTAGCTATAGCCAGCAGGTGGGTGGGAGCACACACACCCATTTTTTTTTTAAAAAAAAGACCGAACTTGTTGTTAGACTGGTTGAAACTCACCTCTGATCTAACGTATTGGAATGTCACTGCAATCAGAAACAACCCTTGACAGCTCACATAGAAAAATAGAACAGAAAGGAAACCCCATACAAAACACAACAGCATGACAAGAGAAAAAGAAAATAAAAGATGGCCGCCACAACTCAAATCAGAGAAGCTCTCTGAAAAAGCTGAAAGGGATGCAGCCTGATCTTCTTCACAGGAAGGCTATTTCACAATATTTATTGAAGAGTTTTACAAATACATTTTTAAAAAAAAAAAACC
>JANHFR010008133.1:111935-125082 GCA_032468015.1 Mimophis mahfalensis | reverse complement strand
AGGACAAGCAAAGGAACAAGCTTCATTTGAGACACTATTGTTTAAATTTATCTAAGGGTAAAGGAGTGCTTTTGGTGTCAAAACAATCAAGGGTTGATCCATTGTATAATATATAAATCCATTATTTTAATAGACGGACTCCCCAAATAAAAGCTGTAATACTGTTACAAAGTTATAGCATTGCAACTAGCAGCGGTAAGGAATATCTGCTGTGTTTTCGGAAGGGCAGAATCTGTGTTTTCCTCACAGATTCTGTTTCCATTGTTTGGCATTGATCATCGTTTCAGGATTCAGAGGATTACTTATCTCTGTTTGTCCTGAGATCCAGTCACACTCAGAATTATGAAACCTTGCCTTGATAAACCACTCTTTCTCTTCTTCCTTACGGATCCATGAAGGGTCCATAATGTTGACTCTTATCAAAACAAGTGAAGGAAGAGGACTTCTCCACACACCTAAAACTCCCTTCCCTTTGCCCAGTACACATCAAGTAACTGGAAAGTAAAGGCTGACGTGTGGATATGTTTGATGTATGCCTTTCTTCTTCCCTAAGAAGAGAAGGAAAGGGAAAATTGATCTCTGTTAATTTACTTAATACAGTTTCAGGCTGAGGGATAGCTAGAATTGAATAGGAACAGGCGAACCTGATAACAGATTATGTTTCATTGAGAATTATTTATCTTCTATGCTAAAACTTTGGTATAGTATAAACTCTTTAACAATTATGCATCATTACGGTGTATTGTCAACTTGCTTAGTTTACTGGAGAAAGTCCAATACGTTTGTTATAAATTCTAAAGTTTATTTGGAAATTTGTAAAAACCTGGCAGTTTACTTCTTTGTTTACTTCTTTTAAATCCTTTAAATATTTCAGAATAATAATTCTCCCAAAAATGTCTTCATTTGTGGATTCAAATATATCAAATTATGCACTCAAATAAAAAACAATATATATAGTTTAACTACCTCAACTGAAGACCAGGAACAGTGGCAGTCAACATGGCTGCCATGAAGTTGGAGTCAGCCAGAACACCTAAGACTTTGCAGGAGTGAGTTGAGTTGTGAATAGAGATTGTTGCTCAGGGAGACAATTCTTTTCCCTTTAAATGTACCCCAAGAAAAATAAATTCCTAAATAAGTGGCTCTAAAACTATACTTATGCAAGCTGCAGGAAAAAAGTTTTTAAAGAGGCTTATGTTGGAAAGTAACTTGAGAGCACCATCTATTGATGGAAGGAAAAGTGATAAAAATAAAGATGAGGAGCTAGGCATTTTTTATTTTTTATTTTTCTTGCTTAAACAATATAAATGTTAAAAGGATTACTTAGAATTGACAAATGTGATAGAAAACAATAATATTGTTATAATGAATTGGATTAATATGAATGATACCCAAAACCAACTCTGTTCACACACAAGATGGATGTATATTTAAGGGGAAAAAATAAAAAATATATTTGAAAGAAACTCGTGACAGCATGTGAAAAAAGAAAAGTAGAAAAAGAATCTTACCACCATGGTAACTCTTTTCCTTCCCTTAATATTTTATTTTAAATAAAACAGAAGGCCAGATAGGTACATGTTTAAATGATGGTAATTAATTTATTGTCAACCAGATACTTCTGATTTTATTAAAACGTTTTTCTATTAGAAGCGACAAATCAAAAGGGAACATCGCAGCCACTTCTGCAGTACATATATATATTTCATCTCTCCATTTTTTAGTGCCTGGTTTGGTAAGCTCTGTCCTGAAATTATGCTAATAGGGTGGTTCTAAACATGTTATTCTGAAGTCAGATCTCAGTTTAACATGCCACACCATTTATAAATACATGTAGCTATTAAGCCTAGTCCCTATATGTCTCTTCAGAAAATTCAACAAATGGCAGCGTAACCAGTTTCAACTGATCTTGGAAAATAAGTAGGATTGCATCTGCTGAGTATTTGGATGAAGAAGTCCATTATGGGAATCTGGAAAAACAACCAAGAAGGCAATAATGAACCGTTTAAATAACACTGTCCAAATCAGAACAGGAAGGAAGGACGGCTCTTCCTTCAACAGAGGTGCTTGTTTTCCTCTCATTATCCTATCTATGCTATCTCTCACTATATGTTTTTCTGTGGAGAAGAAAGAATAGATAATGTGAAGAGGAGGGAAAAAAATATTTTTTTTCTTTTCACGCATTCCTGATCAAAATCTTTTCACTCCAAAAAATTTTATGGGGAGAAAATAAATGCAGTGTATATGATGTATCCGGCTCGGGGACTGCCAGTTTGACACCCCTGATCTAGAAGGTTTTAAAGTAAGTCAGGATCCTTTGAATAATTTCCTAAAAGAATAGTGATAGCATACAGGTAGTCCTTCACTTACAACAATTCATTTAGTGACTGTTAAAGTTACAACAGCACTGAAAAAAGTTACTTATGACTGTTTTTTACACCTAGCAACCATTGCAGCATCCCAATGGTCACATGATCAAAATTCAGGCACTTGGTAACTGACTCATATTTATGATTGTTGTAGTGTCCCAGGGTCATGTGATCACCTTTTCTGACCTTCTGACAAGCAAGGTCAATGGAGAAGCCAGCTTCACCCAACAACCATGTTACTAACTTACCAAGTTGTAATGTGTGGTAAGTTGTAAACTAACTTAACTTGCTTAGCAACAAAAATGTGGGGCTCAGTTGTGGTCGTAAGTCAAGGACTACTTGTATGTGATATCATATAATATATCAATTTTAAAGCATATCAAGAGCAATGCATTGACTAAGCTTTCAGTATACTTTTTTATTATTATTCAATTTATATGCCGCCCTTCTCCAGAGACTCAGGGTGGCTTACAACCTAATGCAACTAATGCATAGCAATAGCCTTCATTGTTATGTTTATACCTGCTTATTAGGGCATTTGCCCCTCCCCCCACCAAGCGGTGTTTTGCAAAGTCAGCTTATTGCCCCCAACAATCTAGGTCCTCAGTTTACCTACCTCGGAAGGATGGAAGGCTGAATCAACCGTGAGCCTGGTGAGATTTGAACTCGCCTTAATTGCAGGCAGCTGGCAGCTAAGTACTACATAGCAGTACTTTAGTTTGCTGCACCACCAAGGCTCTTTTATTTTTCTAGTGCATGTCCATGCATGTGCATGCATGTATGCATGCTTATATGTGGGTGGGTGAGTGTGGGTGGGTGTCATGATGCCAGGAACATTGAAAACAACCAAATATAAATTGCTGCAGTAAATTCTGTGAGTATTGCAATAAAAAAATATTCCAAGTCCATAATTCAATATGAAAGAGTTAGGAAAAATGCAAACCACGAATTGTTTTGACATCAAAGCAAAAGCAGTTCCATCCTGAAATGCAACGACCTTTCCAAAAGAATCTGGATTTATTATTTTCTTGAATAGCCAAAGCTCTTGGTTCACCTTAAGGCATTTGGGGAATCCTTGCAATGAAGAAGCAGGACTCACACATACACAATTGAAAGAAATATTGCCAAGAGAGATTTGGAGACCTTGGAGACTTTGAATATGTCAGTAGGGAAAACCGGAGCGAGGCAGGGAAGAATGATAAAGATTTAGTACAGAACTACAGAATTGAGAGAGATTGAATTTGATCCTGCTTCAGCTAAAATCAATAGCATCAACTCCACCCAAGCAGCAGAATTTAGGCTCAATGTTTCTGTGGCAGAACCACAGCCTACTCTCTCTGGTGATCAATCCCTCATGGCAGGGATGGGTTTCTACCAGTCTAACAACCTGTTTGCTTTACACACACATTTTGCTGTGCATGGGTTCCGTTTGGGCTAGAAATCAGCTGAGACACGCCAGAGCTGAAAAACAGCTGATTGGTGCACCTGATGTATTTTTCGACTCTGCCGCATCTCAGCTGTTTTCTAGCCCAAATGGAATGTGCACACAGCCACATGGAAGCTTCTCCTCCTCATGATGAAACATACCAGCTAGGCTGGGAACTTCTCCAGAGGGACTCGTGGAGAAGTGCCCAGCCCAGCCCCTCTCTTTCAGTATGAGAAGGATTAGATTCTCCTCCTCACGCCAAAACAGAGCAGGGAATGGCGGTGCCACTTTTTGCCACCCAGTGGCACAATTTGCCTCTGAACTGCGCAAAATCATGGCAGGGAGGGCAGGAAGGAGCGGGGCCAGCCAGGAGTGTGATTTGCCTGTTCTCCAAACTACACAAAATCGTAACAACCAGTTCACCCAAACCGGGCCAACCAGTTGAAACCCACCCCTGCCTCATAGGACTTGTCTGATTCTATAGAGTAAAGAAGAATTTGAACAGTTCTGGCACTTAACTTGTTATATGGTATATAATTGTGCTGCCCTGCTAAAGTGAAACTAACCTTTAGATGACCCTGTTAACTGTGCTAAAGTGACACTAACCCTTAGATGACCCTAACTGTTAGCTCCAAATGTTTTGGAGGGGAATTTACAACATTCAAATTTAGGCAGGGATTTTCATGTATTATGATTGGTTGAGGCCCTGTGGGCCCAGAGTATAAAATACAGGCAATTGCCTGCTGTTCCTCAGTTCCAGTTTTGAGTCAATAAATGCGGTTGTAGGTATGTTGGTCTGTGTTAGATCTGGGGAATGAGGACTCAGGAAGCCAGAGAGTGATTGAACGCAACAGCTCTTTTAATCAGTGTGAAAACCCAGCAACTGGCTGGGCCAACTTGTCCCCTTATATACAGTTGAGCCCAGCCCATTAGCCAATGGGCTGGCTCGGATTTCCCGCTCAAACAATACAAATATCTAACAGTCTGCTTCTTGCTTACTGAAGCCCACTACACAATATAACTATCATAATTTACTCAGATACATATAACTCAAAACACAGAAAAACAAGAAACAGCTCTCAAATATAAAGAGCCTGTATGTACGTGGACACAAACACATTTATAGATCTTTAGATACAGTTAAGGAGATCATTAGCTCGGTAGTTACTCAGGGTGACTTTGGTGAAATGGGCAGCATTTCATAAAAATAAATGTACATCAAATGAAGTTTCATGGCCTGTTATTGAGATGTCTAGATGTATGAAGCTTATCACAGTTCAATACTCTAGACTCTCATGGTAGAGCATGGAGGGAAAAACAGAAGAGAAGAATATTAGACTGTTTCACCAAAGACACAGATGGGAATCTTCAACAAGGTAAAATCCAAATCTCCATGACTTATAAGGTAAGATGTTGGTGATTCTCTATTTATTTATTTACAGGCTCTATGGTGTGTGTGTGTGTGTGTGTGTGCGTGCATGCGCACACATGCATGCTTGTATGCATATACACATGCCTTCAAGTCAGTGTTGTGTGCATATGGGTGCAAATACACATGTATGGAGAAATTCCTGAAGTTTTCTTGGCAAGGTCTTTCAGAGGTTGTTTGTCATTACCTACTTCACCCAGTGAGCTTCAATCTAATGCCGGACTAGCACTCACAATCCCCCTATTTCTACTCCAATGTCTTAACCACTAGACATCAAGTTAAAAATTAGGAGACCTGAGTTCTACTCCCACACAATTGGACAGTTATCTTATATAATGATAAATTTGATATTTAAGCATAATTCTATGTTATGAATCCAATGGCCATCAATACAGATATGTTTTCAGCTTCCATTTTTGTACAACCCACTGACTTTATTTTTAATTTGGTTTCTAATCTTTTTTTTTTACAATTTTTATGCTTTTATTTGCATGTTTACTCTTTCTTCTTCTTTTAATTGTATGAGCCTTCCAGAGACACAAATGTGATGGACAACTATATAAATTGAACAAATGACTCAACAGTGGATGAATGAATTACTGATACTGCACTAAACTAAACTAAAACTGTCCAACAGGTATCTTTGAAAATCAAGGGCTAAGGAGACTCTCTGGTCATATATTTAAGCTCCCAATGCAATTACATCCATTCTGGGTCATCCAACAATGACTCACAATTGAGTGATTTGTATATTTGTACCCCAGAGAGTGAGAAAACAGATATCTATGGATCATTCCTAAATGGAAGAAACAGAGCTCTGCTTATCACTTATACCTTCTAGTTACAGCTATTTAACTGAAACATCCTGAGTGATCTACAGTATCTTGGATAGTCTACAACCTTAAACAGGTATATTTATCAGATACCAACTATGAATTGTTTATCTGTCCTTCCTTACCATAAATCCACTTCCTTTAGCCAGTAAGACTTCTGTGCTCTAATCTTTCATCATCAGCACAAACACAGAAGCCAGACTTTGCCAGTTTTGTGCTCCACACCAACCCAGCACTTAATAATTTCAAGTAGAATATTCATTTGTTCACCTGATTATCCTCCAAGATAATGTAGGACTATTATTTATATCTTACGATAGAACTATCATGGTACCGGGGGGGGGCAGGGGGGCACAAAGCTCAGTCACTGTACTACAAGAATAAATGGTCATAATAAGCCTAACAGAAATGACCATCATCAAAAATGGATTGGAAAAGGTTACATTTGTTTGGAACATTCTGTTATTGAAGACAGAGATGCTAACCGAAGGATTTTAAGGGATTTCAAGCATATAACTACTGAACTGAGATTAATAATATATTTCCTTGATTCTGAAAAGCACAATACTTCCCTGGGCCCAACAGAGAAATCATTTGACCAAAGAGGTTAAAATGAATATAGGTGCACTCAATTTCAGAGTTAACAAATGGCCACTAGGTTTATTTCATGCATAAGTAAACTAAATGATGACAAACACTTCAGAGTGTTCCAACTTTATTCCCTGCATCTATAAAAGAAGATTTTAGCCCACGAAGGTTTGTACCAATAGTTTGTGAGAAACTTTGTTTCTAAAAGCATTATGTTTAAAAGCAGATCTTAAATCTGTTTTTCCAAAAATGAACTTTTCAAAGGAGGGGAGATATTTGGCCTCATTATCAAAAGGTGTAGTCATCTGTTTTCTAATCCTGAGAAGATTATCCCTGATTCAATTTGAATTGGGAAACTGAGGTTTGAAAAGGGCATTTTGAAGATCCAAGGGCAAACCAATACGATTTGAGCCTCTTAATTTTTGGTATCACGGGCCAAATCCCACAATACTCTCAACAACGTTTTAATCACCTTGCATTGAGAGTGTAATAACCAATGGATCGATGTAGTCCAGTTCCAAGATGTCAGACACTCTTTGTAGAACTGAAGTCTGTTTTATTTACAAATATTCACAGAAGCCATGAGGTGGCCAAGCTTACAGAAAAGAAACCGAAAGTAGGTGCAGAGCATACACGAGCAGCAGGAGATGTTTCTATACAGAGTGATGTTTCAGGGAGCACCCTCTAGGGCAGTTGTTCATCCTTTTATAGTCTAACCATTAACTATGATTGACAGATCATGAGACTATTGTGTGACCAGGGTAGTTGGCCTGGCACCTGCTGGTACCAGACTCCCTGTCTCCAAGCTGTAAGTGTGGTGTGGCCTAAAACATGGTTGGCCATTTTAAGTGCACCTTTAACAGCATACAATAATTAATGTTTCTTTAACGTGAGAATGTAAAAATATTAACAGAGCCATTCAGATTTCATTAAAAAAAAAAACACCTTTTCCATAGGCCATGCTAGGGAGACTGAAAGTGACTTCAGCTGCTTCCTTTTTTGAAGAATGGGGCAAAAATATCTAGGGTGGCAGACTCTGTGGAGACCATTCTAGCTACAACTAAGTCTTTTCAAGGATTTTCATTTTTTTTAAAAAAAAATCTTTTTCCTGCAGTTCTTGCAGGAAAAAGCATGCCACCTTCCAATTTTGTAAGGAATTTAGTTGTGCTGAGTGAACTAATATAACTATCTTTATGCCAATTTGAAAATTAAAATTTCCCCAAACCATTTAAAAGGTACGGTCTTATTTTCCCATTTGTATTCCTGACACCCTGCATTTGGCATAAAGCTAAAAAAAAAAAATGATTATTAACTAGCCATATTAGAATGGTGTGCTTTGCTGTCTCTGATCCTTAGACTGTTTAAGGTTGCCATAGGAGATTGGCAAGCTCAGAAGTCCATGCATCTATTCCATCCCCATCCTTGGCAGGACTTGATTGTGTCTGGATTGTGGCTTGCAAGCAATACTGTTTGTTAATTAACCAAGCAGGCTGGCACCATAAGATACAATGCCACGTACAAAGAAGCTGATGCCAAACTGGTGGCATTCCTAGCTTTGGCATACTGTTCTTACAATAATAAATGCTTAATCTAGTACTTATAAGTGTTAAACCATTAATTGATTTACCGAACACTGAAAGACTTAAATCTGCCTCAGTCATGCACAATTTAAAAGTCAGTTTTACCTCAAGAAATCATTTGGCTTTGACCTGTCTCCAAAATGCAGAGGGCTGAGTTCTTGCATATTTATATAAAATGTAAATAAATGCATAATGAATAATTATCAAAAAAATTAAGAAAATCATTCATGTATTTTGCATTTTCTAATATTTATAGCTGTTACTAGACGTTTGAAAATATTTTCAATGAGGTGCACAGATTTTCTTTGGAGTTTCCCTTACGCATTTCAACTTTATTTAGAAAACACATACACAAACACAGAGAGACAGAGATATGAAGAGGGAGAATGGATTAATTTGGGAATATAACATATTAAAAAAAGAATCTAGATAAAAAATGGCCACTTACAAACTGGATTAGGTACAACAAAGTTTTTTCTAGATGCTATTGCATGAATATTGTCTATAATATTATTGGTGTCTTCCTTAACACAAATAACCAATGCAAGATAAACAGGAAGAGTGTTGCAGCATGAAAAAATAATCTACAGCATGTAAAAATTAATTAATTGAAGAACCTGATCAAAAACAAGTTCCTTGAAGCAACTTGAGGTCATATTAGTAACATTTTAGGGTCATTTAATTTCATTAGCTGGTGTGCAATTGCTCCAAGTGATTTTTTAAGACACAATTTGTCCATAAAATGTATGTTTTCATTAAATGCATCATTAGGTTTATGGTCTCTTCACTCAATCTCCATTTCTGCCTGCTTTATAGGGGCAAGAAATCAGAAGCAGGCACAAACATTTCTACTTAATGAGTTCCTTAATATGTGCGAGTGTTTGCTTTAGGGGAAGCGGCTGAGATATTTGTTTGCAATATCTGATGAAGTCAAGAACTTTAGTCCAGAGCGCTGACATCCAAGGTATTTCTGATTTCTTTATCATCCATCCAAGGGTCTCTTTTCCCTTGCAGGCTCTTCTGAGCCAAAATGAGATTTCAAAGCTAACTTTTGTCTTGCAACAAGCTTAAAATGTCCTACCCGTATACAAACGGTGGGAAGCAAATAAATCTAAAGAAAAGAAGCACATTTTTTTTTTTTTTTGGTTTAAGCTTGACTGTCTTTTCCACCAGATAAATCCTCATATTTGAATGTCTTGCACTCCTGCTTCATAGCACAACCCATTTATCCTTGATGATAGTCCCATAGTTTTTCTGTTTTTAGAAAGTTATAAAGTCATTCTTTGGCTGGAACTGAGAAAGTGGATTCATTCTCCTTCTCCCTCCTTATTCTGGGCATTTGATTTCTATTGGTAATAAATGGGTGCACCCTCTCTGTGTGTCTGTGGTCAGCTTTGCCCTTCAGCAATTTGCTGAACCAATGCTAGCATTCTTCTCTCCTCAACCAACCTTGGCCTTTTCTTGGAGGATAGAAATAATCAGTCTAGTCTAAGGTGACCAGATGTCACGCTTTTGGCGTGACAGTCACGCTTTTTGTAAATTTGTCCCGCATCACGCCTTCTTTTTTAAATGTCCCACCCTGCTGCCTTTCCTCCCGCACCCCATGTGCGCCGCCCACCACTGTGTGCTCCCACTGCCACCGCATGCCATTGTGCACACACACCGCCTCCACCTCTGCACATGCACGCCGCTGCATGCCGCCGCATGCCGCTGCGCACGCATGCCGCCACACACGCATGCCACTGCGCACACACGCACGCCACCTCCACTGCCCGCTGTGCACGCACGCCACCGTGCATGCACGCCACCTCTGCCACAGCGCATGCATGCAACCACCCGTCGCTGTGCGCGCACGCGACCGCCGCCCACCACCCCCCGCCGCCGATTTCCTCCGCCCCCCCACCATCCCGCTCAGCTCCAGCCAGCATCTGGTCACTTTAGTCTAGTCTGTTCTATGCCTCTTCTAAACTCTTATGCTGCCCTTAATATGTCAGCCTGCAGATATTCAGATTTCCCCATTCAAAACCATTTTTAATATTGAGCCCAAAATTGGTTCAGAACAAGCCACAGAAGGTCAAGCTTTAGAAATTGAGATGATTTTCTTAGGGTATGTTGTTGTTGTTGTTGTTGTTGTTGTTGTTGTTGTTGTTGTTTCTGCTGTTCAGTATCAAGGTCAACGTGGCATGCAATTGCCATCATTTGGTATATGCCACTTTTTATGAGAAATTGCCAAATGAAATGCACTACAAAATAATTTGGACTAGAATTATCTGTAAATTGGCAAAGACTCAGCTCTGGCACATTTGCTTTCCTTTTTTTTTCCCCCTTCCTGAATCTACCCCAATAAGAGATAATGGGTTGTGCACCTAATCCAAGTTATTAACATTTCTTCCCACAGCAGCATAATTCAGAATGACTCAGGATTTTGATTAGCTGGTTTTAATTGGCTCTGTGTTAGTTACAACCTGTAGAATCTGTGTAGAGAATCTCTATCTTTGGTGGCTCCAAATTGGCTTTATGAAGTAACCTTCCTCCATTTTAGTTTTCAGAGTTCATTTAAAAGATTCCCCACACAATAGTACAATTTTCTATTGATGGATCCGTAATAAATTAATTTACTTATATAACAATTGTTGAGTTAGGGTTGGGTGGGCACCATATTAGGAAAACCAACAGCAAAAAGCAGCTGAGATGATACTAATAGGAATCCAATATCTTAAAATCACCCACAGAGTAACACTGAAATAGCTGTTGAGAATTAGGTGTAAATTGTGAGTCTTAGAGAAAGTTGGGATCTTTTTGCTGTATCCTATTGATTTGGACAGCTCTACAAGCCCATCACTTCTCTCTGCAGAGTAGGTTCATACTCCTCTCTACAGTAGGTTCATACTAGACCTGTTTCCACCCATTCAGGCTTGTCTGCTGCACTTTGGTGTTCCACCTCAGTAATGTATGTCTCTTAGCAACCATCGAGGTCTTTATGAATAATACTCGTTTGCATGTATACAGATCCTTGATGGTATCTATCAAAATGACAGCTATGCAAGTAGATCATAATCATTCTATAACCAATCTAGCATTAGCACCAATCTGTCTCATTAAGGTTAGTAGAGATGATCAAAAACATTAAGAAGGCATAATTTCAAAAATGATCTGAGCCAAGTAAGATGCAAAAGAAACCAACCACTGCAAATAATAACTAAAAACAGAATGTTCTTCCCCTTCTTTACAGGGTGTGCCCAGAACATTCCACTACATCTATATATATAGAACAGAAGTGTGTGAGGTGTGTGTGTGTGCTCTATACAATTCTACATGGAGCAACCAATTTCACCCAAACTTGGCACCATACTTGTCAAATTTAAATTTTTTTAAAAAGGGAAATTTTCTGTACACGTGCCCCACCCTCCCGCACATACGTGTATGACCCCATGTGCATGCAACTACGCATGTGCATGCAACCACCACCACCAGCCCCTCGTGCATGCATGCATGCTCTCCCTGCCCTCAGAAAGTAGCCCCAGTCAACCCTGCCACCATTGTTTTGTTGTTTCTGCACCAGGGCCTGTTCCTGCCATCCAGATTTCTGCAAAAGTTGTGCTGCCCATGCAGCCCTTTGCCCTGCAGTGTCCAGTCCAGGAAGATGGACACGTCCACCCAGGGCAAGCACCCCGCACCGAACTCTGTCCAATTGACGAAGCGCCCGCTGTTTCTCGGGCAGCTGCCGTTTCTTGGCTTACATGCGCTGCCGTTCTCCCTCACTCTTTCCATTCTCTTTCACAGCCCAGTTGAGAAGGAGCTCTTCGCAGCCACTCAGGACCAGTAGAAATTCAGCTGGCACAGCTGTTTCTCTCTAACTGCTCCTTTGCATTCAGGAAAAAACAATATTTGCTCTTACCAGGGAAACTGACACCTACCCTCTGTTAGCCCAGCCATTCTTCTCTTAAAATTATACATGGTTTGGAAATGTGATTGGGAGGGTTTATCTATGGAGATTCTCAGTCATCCAGGTTGTCATGGTTGTCGCAAAGGTGTACATGGGGGGGAGTCGGGGGGTTGGGAGAGCTCAGAGCTCAACAGAATATGGGAAATTTCCCAAAAATACTGGATAGCGGGAAAGAGGGTAAAGTATGAGAAACTCCTGGCCAAACTGGGAGACTTGACAGCTATACTTGGCACATACATACCTTGGCGTTGTGAGATCAGCACTGGGGAGGTCACAAAAGCCTTTAAGTAGTCTTCCCACCCAAAAAAGGGTGCTAAAGTGGGTATTACACTGCCTCATGGACATTTCACTGCCAAGCTCTACTACACATGTGCAGATGGTTACCAGGCAAGGCATGCAAATCAGAGGCTCTCCAGCCAATAGAGGTAAAGCATGCAAATTGGGCAAAGAATTCTGGGAATTATAGGCTGCAGCATTGTCATAAATACCTGGGTGAAGCTGGGTTATCAGCTAGTAAGGTTGACTGGAGTGGCAGGTGAACCTTCTTCAAAACTGGTAAATCAACAATATTTGGAGGTATCCATGGTAAGGCAGGAGAGTAATGTTCTTTATAATGTTATGATGCAAAAGACAGTACCTTATAATCCAATGTCAAACCCCAGCTACAAGTAGATAATGGTGAGTTTGGGTCATGACATCACTGTATGTCTTAAATCTTTTTGACACCATCTCGATTTATTCATTCATTCATTTATTTATTTATTTATTTATTTTATTAATTAATTAATTAATTAATTATATTTATATACCACCCTTTTCCTAAAAGGACTCAGGGCGGTTTATAGGGCATTAAAAGACATACAGTATAAAAATTAAAAAGAATTAAACCAAAGTTAGCTCAACATAACATTTTAAAAACCCCTCAATCTAGGCCGGCTAGTGCAAAGAGCCAAGTCTTCAACTCCTTCCAAAAGGA
>JANHFR010008133.1:14772-26517 GCA_032468015.1 Mimophis mahfalensis | reverse complement strand
TAAACCACTTAGGGAGGGTTAAAAGCCCTGACAAGCAGTATATAAATCAAATGCTATTGCTACTGCTATAAAAATAACTTCTGATTTTGCCAATATCTTTAGATATAAGGAAAGACCATTCAAGAAATGTTAACAGTTAAACAAAAGTTTGCGACAGTAGTCTGGCAACTTGATTCTGAAACTAAAGGCCTGAAAGTAGCTATACAGGTAGTCTTCGACTTACAACAGTTCATTCAACAATCATTTTAAGTTACAACAGCCCTGAAAAAAAGTGACTTATGACCATTTTTCACACTTAGGACTGTTGCAGCATCCCCGTGGTCATGTGATCAAAATTCAGATGTTTGGCAACTGGCTCATATTTATGATGTTGCAGTATCCTGGATAGTTAAAAATTACAGAACTAGTCACTAGAGTGCATTTAAAAAAATTTTTTTTTTTTTGCATCAGGATTGGATCTTGTAAGCCATAAGAAAAGTTAGAGCAAAAATATATTTCTGGGGAGAGATTCAGTTTACTATTTTAGATGAATTATACGTATTGTAACCTAAAGAGAGATACCAACATACCATCAGCTGATTGAGTAAAAAGGGCATAATCTGGGTTAACAATCTCATTGGAAAGGATATCAAACCACTCACGTACCACGCCTTGACCCTAGAAGCAAAAATATATATAGCATTACATATGCATAATTTGAAATGTACTAAGATGTTCATTAACAGTATGACAACCAGCTCATATTTATGACCAGTTGTAATGACCCACGAACACATGATTGCAATTTACGTTTTTTGCTAGTTTCCAGCAAAAAAACTCCAAACCATTCAAAAGACTGGATTCACTTAACAATCGCATGGTTCACTTAATGAATGCAGTTAAGTCAATTTATGACTGTTGTAAAAATGTATATAAAATCAAGTCGAGTCACCTAGAACCTTGACTTACAACTGCAACTGCTTATTGCCAAAATTCTGGCCTCCATTGTGGTTGTAAATTGATCTGCAATGGGCCTTTGATACTGAGGCATAGATCTAGAGCTGCCATGGAAGTTATGAACTTCTGATCCCCCTTAAGCAGGAGTGTCAAATCTGATCACATCGCGGGCCGTATCGTGACATATGATTATTATTTTTTTTGCCTTTGTGGGGCCAGGGTGGGTGTGGGCTGTGTAGGCCGCATCCGGCCCATGGGCTGCATGTTTGACATGCCCGCTCTTAAGTTATGGCTCAAATCTGATTAACAACTACATTTTTCTACGCGGTACTTTGGAATAAGAAACAAGCATTGGCCTCAAATATAGCACTTTAGTGGGTCAGAAGTAACACAAAATTCTATTATTAATCTTTGCTTTCAGAAATATTGCATTTTGAAGTATCTGCTTCAAGCCCATTTCAATAACCAAGGAGCATTTTCTCCTTCATTTAACACAAATTTTATAATTTTTGAAACAACTTCTATCCTAAGGAAACTATGCTCCTAAAAACTATATTTTACAGTTATTATTCAATATATAACTTTACTCACCATGCCTTCTTCACCATGGAAACGTACAGCAATTCCTTGCTTCAACTTTACACAATTTGCTTTAGATACAACTTCACAGCTGCTCCTAAAAATAGAATCTAAATATGAAAAACATTAATTTCTCACTTTTGTTCAATATGTAAGTATTCAATTTGAAGAATATTATACACAGGATGATTACGAACTTCCCTACCTCTATGAACCAGCAGAATATCACTTTCACTTACAGGCCTATGAACCATGTCAGAATCCGGTTGCCCAGAATGCAAGTGTTCATAAAACCATTCACAGCGATCTTTAAATGGCTAAGGAGAATAGGCAAAAACAAATATTTGATTTATGAGACAGGGTAGAATTAGGGGTAGGAACACTAAGACATAGAGGATTATGAATTCCATTCAAAAATTCAGCATAATGTTTATTTTTTAGGAGAACAGATTCGAACAGCATATTACAAAATGTTTTGAAAGACTCCCATTATTTGGGAGGATGTATTTCTTAATGCCTAATGCTGCTTCATAAGATATAAAAGTCCAAAGCTACCTTGGACACAGGGAATTAGAAAAATGGTTTTGTTGATTCATCTCATTGATTAAACAGCAGGCAGCTTTTTCAGAGGAAACTGAAAGAAACTGGGAGAATCAAAGGCTGCAAAGTGAGCTAGCCCTCATCATACAAATAGCTGTGCTTGGTTGAGGAAGGTCGTCTTTGAGCAGAATCTTGAGGGGGCGAGGTTCTCTGTGATATGAGAGTTTTAGAATTTGTGGCACATTTTTAACTTGTTCCTCACTTCCATTTTCTACAATCTCAATCAGAGGGAACCCAAAAGCTGCAAAGTGGAGGGGAGGGGGGATATAGATTGTCCCACTCCTGCTTAAAATCTTTGCCTAGGTGACAAATTATCCCTTGTCATTTGGAAGAAAATAAATCTAGCCCAGCTACATTTTCTTCCTTAATATTTCTAATTTTGCCATTTCGACCTTCAACCAGAGGCAGCACATTTTGCTTACATCTTCTTCCAATTTCAAACTAATAACCAAACCCATCTGTCTCCTCTTTTTCTGTATCAGTGTTTAAAGCATAAAGCTGGATAATCTTCACAAAGGATTATCCAAGAACTCTTAACTGATATTATTCCATCCGTAACTGAATTTTAGTTTCTTGATAAACCATTCCTAACTATGAAAACACTGCCACTTCTTTGTTTTTCATCTCCTGAGAAATAAACAATGTGCTCTTCTGACTGAAAGCATCCAATTCCAGTCCATATCAACCCGCTGATAGTTAAGATGTCAGCGAGTAATAGATACATTTCATCTTTCATCATATTAAGCTTTCCTTAAGCTTTCCCATGCTCGTGCTTCTTGTACTCCGTATTTCCACTTCAATTTTATCTCTGCAGCTTCAAATTTTCTTTACTCAGCCAACAAACATGACAAAGGCTTTCATCTACCTGTGAAATAAATACCACCTCAGTAGCATGTCAAATGCCATCATGTTGAGAGGCACATCATCCGGCGCTATATCATCAATCATTTTACATTTTCTACCCATGTGGTTTTCTTGACAAAAATACAGGAGTGGTTTGCCACTACCATCTCAATTCAACTCCGTATGAATTAATACCTTTGCCATTGTCACTAAAGTGATTGTCTGCTTTAAACATCTTTGAATGTATAGCTGCTGCCCAATATTGGTGCTTGCTTCCTTTAGCTGGGCAGCTGGGATTACCTTTATTCCTTCGGTCCTAGGAGTATATAATCTTGGCAAGAAAATGGCATATACTGTACTAATGACATTCTTCGTTCACCCCTCCCAGGACAACCCCCACCACAATGAGGCTACACAGCAGGGCTTGGATGGGGAAGGGAATTTTTAAGTTAGGCTTTGAATATTTACCTGTGCTTTTATAATATGCATAAATCTGGACATAAGTTCAGGACACTCAAGAAGGAAATGGAAGTGATCAAATATAATTTCAGGATTTCTGGAAAAATGAGCAAAATGGCACGTAGCTCACTAATTCAGGAAGAAGATGGACAAACTCAGGAGACATTAGCTGCTTTGCATGAGAGAACAATTACAGCAAACTTCAATGTTTAAGTCTAAGAAGGAACATGCATGAAATGGAAAACCTGCTTGAAACTCAAAATTGCTATTGCTATTGCTAAGCACATTGAGTTGTGCTTAACAAATTGTAAGCCGCCCTGAGTCTCCGGAGAAGGGCAGCATATAAATTGAATTTAAAAAAAAAAAAAATTAAACAGCTGGGCTGACAAAAGGTTCTGTTGTAACATTCTAATTTGACTGATTGTAATAGAGCAACACTCGGAATTGTTCAAGTTTTCCACCTACATAAAACAACAGTAACTCAGAACAAGCTTATTTCCCAAACTTTTTGCCCACGAGCTGGGAAATGGGACAGTAATCCACACAGGCTATTTTGCTATCAGATGATACACTCATTCATCAGATTATTATTAAGATCCCTCTTGAAGTTATTAAAAGAATAAAAAATGTTTCCAGACTTTTACTAAGAATCAGATATGCATTCCAACCAGATACTATAACTACATTCACTGAGCTACATGCAACTTATGAATCATGTGAATTTCTGATGACATACCGGTTTACAAAGCATTTAAGAACATTGTCGTGTCTGCAGACAAACTCTATGAAGCGAGGAGATGTCATTCTGCAACAAAAGTCCAAACAGTTTCATAAAGTATCCAATGTAAAAATAATAATTCATTGTAATGTTTTCTTTACAAAAAAAGGCTACTCCTGAAGCATTTTAAGATTACCTGCTCTACATTAAACATTTTATTCATAAAAAAATTTTAAAGGATAATTTAAAAAATATGCACACTCTTTATAAAGTAGATGGGGGGAGGGGAAGTTACAAAAACACTTGGCTTTAGAAGTGTAAAACCACTCCCAGAGGAAGATTCAAACACCTTCAATGGTCTAATAGTCTAATTTGAATACTTATTATACAACGTTATTTTAAAATAGAGCCTAGCACACAATTACATATATGTAGATATACAGTATATACAGTATATACTGTACATATTATCACTGTGAGACTACAAAGGCTGAGATGATATACTGCACTTGCCCATAATTTGTTGTTATGATCCACTGTGATGTGTGAACTTCAATATGTTAGATACACAAAGTATAGTTAAACAACCGTGACTTAATGGCATGTGAACGTACTCAGAGTTAACTACATGAGGTCATAAAAATTCTTCAGGCGAACCCTAAATGAGTATAATCTTAATAGCATCCCTCCAGTGGCTATGATGTTCAGTCTTATTAATGTGCATTCATTCTTCAAAGTTTTCCTATTTGAACTGCCTCCTGATAATCATGTGCATTCTCAAATAAATAAATAAATGAGAAACTGTAAATTCCTCTTTGTATTAAAATTTACTTCTGATAATTCTCTTGAATTCTGCTGGGACCATATATGGATTCAGGTCACAGGACGGAAATAGAGATCTCAGTGTTCACAGACTGATTATTTAACTACTGTACAGGTCAGCCTTGAATTACAATGGCAATTGGAACCAGGACTGTGGTTGTTAATCATTGTGATCGTAAAGTATAGTGTAACAAGACCTCATCATTAGCAATCCAGGCAGCCCTGGTTATCACTGTAACCCCAAGACATGTGGGTCATTAAGTGGGAAGCAGAGAAGAGAAAATCCCAGGTTTTGAATGATCTGGAAGAAGGAAATGAAAAGATCTGAAACTTACCCCTGAGGCATCTGACAAGAGCAACACATATAAAATGCTTGAATGACAGCACTCAGGCGGTTTGCTGTCACAGAAATAACATCTTGGCAGTCCACATAAGCTTCCTGGGTGCTGCCAACTTCATACATTTTAGATTCCTCTGTTTCTACAGAAAGTGTACTTGTTTCAGTTGAAGCAACTTCAAAGGTTGGTGTAGGAATGCTATCTTCTCGCTGACTGGGTCCTTTTGGCTTCAGCAGGATAGAAGAGATGTTGGTTTTATCCTTCATTAATTCTGCAGATATTAGGGCTAGCCATTCATCTAATGAATGCCAGAGTAATTCCAAAGGCTGTCAAGGGCAAGATAAGGGCATAAATTTTAGGTGAATGATTATTATATATGTATTTACTGATATGAACACTGAAAATATTACAATTCTAATGTATTTTTCTTTTCTTAATTAAACAAGTGGGAAAGCCATTTTCTCTGGCATATCCATCCATAAGGAAAATAACCATTTCCCGATAACTGATAAATATTAAAATAAAACATTAAAAATAAATAAATGAGAACTGGTTTGCTGTAGTGGTTAAGTTGCTGGCCTAGAATCCAGGAGACTGAGTTCAAGTCCCACCTTAGGCATGAACACTGGCTGGATGATTTTGGACTTTCTCTCAGCCAGGGTTCATACCAGGCGTGTGACAATAATAGAGGTAAGGAGTAAAAACATAACTTCAGAAAGAAAGTACTAAACCCATTAGGTAATAAAGCCACAAATAAGTGGAATCATTATTTAATTGCAAAAAGTGTCATAGCATCAGGCAAATGAGAAACAATCGACTTGCCTTTAGGTAAGTAAAAAGTGTATGTATATGTATTAGAAGATGACAGTCATGGAAATAATGTGCAAAGGGAAAATAATTAACTAGAAACTATAAATATTAAGACTTAAACCAAGACCTGTATGTAAGATATTTACTGCCTCGCACACAAGACAGAGATTTTCCCAAAAATAATAAAATATATAAAATTCTAACCTTGTTTCCAAAAGCCCAGGTTTTGTGCCAGATAAATTTGGGTACAAGTAATTAAACTAATCAACTAAAGATATGCAATCTACATAAACTTACTAACATCTTAAATAGGATGAACTTAGATACATAAATAGAAAACAGTAATGATTACAGGGAGAGAGAAAAATCAAGGCGGGCCAACTTAAACAGATATCAAATTTATTTTTTTCACATGTGAATTAACATACATATATATATGATAACCTTCCTCTCTGTATTATCTATTTATTTACTAATATCTAGTAGCATTACTTTTCTGACCTTGAACACTTGACTTCTTGGAGTTTTATTTCCATTGTAGCCCATATCATTTCCATTATTAGGGGTGGATGGGCCAAGACGAAAGACATGGCAAAAAATCCTCACTATCCTCAACAGACTCTTCATTTGCGCCTCATAATTACTTGACAAACTAAAATAAAGCATATGCAATCATTTGAATTAACAAAATGTTCATAGGGAAATTATACTGCAGCAGTGCAATAACTGCCATGGGTGTCAAACTGGCAGCCTGTGGGCCGAATGTGTCATGTGCAGGCCACGCCCACCCCAGCTCCGCAAATGGGAAAACCATCGTGAAACGTCACGATGGCAACGTGACACGGCAAGTTTGACACCCGTGCTCTAAGCAGTCATATAATAAAGACCGAAAGCCCCATTCTCCAAAGCCATTTACATTTTTACCCATATCCAAATATCAAAATATAGATAAGTTATTTCAGAAATCTTCTTACTTTCTGACAGACTTTAAATAATACAGATAAGCCATCCAATCAATCACTGTTATATTCCAGTAGTTCTCAACCTTTTCTTTGTCACAGATCCTCTTTCAGTAACTTTTGTGGCCATGAAACATGGCCACAGCCCCGTAACTCAAGAATTAAATCATAACATTTCTTCAAACATTCATGGACACCCTCCGGACAGCGTTCTGTGAACCACAGGTTGAAAACCACCATCATATTCTATTTGTGAGGAACAAGAGCTCTTTGCAGAAAATGATGCTAGTTCTGCATCTGTGTCTTGTATCTCTGGTGGAACTAATCCAAGCATCTGAATGGCACATGTTGCTTATCCATTATCAACATAAATATCACTAAACCATTTTCACATTCAACCCCATAGCTTTACTTCCTTTTCTCTGTAAACAATATCCTTGTGACTGTTCAGAAAAATCTAGCTGCTTCACTATTATCTTTGAATCTATTTAAGTTCAGCTTCATATCACATCGCAGGAAGAGGAGAAGAATAACTATGTTACCTAAGCAGTTTATGGCCATTCGTAGTAGCTACTTCAGCGAGACTTGTTAAGATTTTAAGGTACTGGTTTTCATTCTGCTGAGATAAGTGTTCTAGGACTTGGCGCAACTGGATATAGAGAGAGAAGTCATTAAGATGTATTATCACATTAGTTAACATGTAAGACCATTTCTGCTACTAATAAGAGTTAGTTTATGTATGCATAGCTATACTGATATCAACCCCACTGAGTTTAAAGGTGGTTACATTCTGCAGTTTATCAGGACAATACTATAAAAATATATACTTATAATAGAATAATTTGCAAGAGGGATCTGAAGACCTTGGGAATTGACCTCAACAGATGGGAAACCCTGACTTCTGAGCGATCAGCTTGGAGGCAGGCTGTGCGGCACGGCCTCTCCCAATTCGAAGATATATTTGCTCAACAGGCTGAGGCAAAGAGACAGTCCCGTCACCAGAGAAACCAGGAAGCTAGACAGGGGACGGACTGTCTCTGCCCTCAATGTGGAAGGGATTTTCACTCTCGAATTGGCCTTTTAAGCCATACTAGACACTGTTCCAGAACCTCAATTCAGAGCACGATACCATAGTCTTTTGAGACTGAAGGATGCCTAATAGAATAAATTTCACTGAGATGCTTTTTCAGATAAACATATATAGAATCTGACTATAAGCATGATTCATTTAGAATGTCATAGAAGAAAAAATACATTTACTTAAGGGAAGCACCAACACATCAATTTACCATGGAAATTGGAAAACTGAATTTACCATGTTTTCTTTAAGATCTTCATTTTGTGTCATTTGAATAATGGTTTGAAAAAGTCTAGGATGATGTTGTATTAGAACTTCACAGGTCTCTCCATAACCACCCTGAAAGAAAACAATGTTTTCATATAAGCAGACATTTCTACACCTTCAGAAACTGTTTCTTAAATGCTGAAGATAATTGAGATATTTGATGAGATTACACCCAGGTGCAAATTTTAAAAGACCCATTGCTAGGGAGGCATGGCCATTTTTTTCAAAAACTCAGAACTCATCATGAAAGTGTTTTAGCTTACATCTCAAAATAAATATTTTTTTAAAATTTTTAAATAAAGATACATTACTCGACACCACAATAAAGAATACTAAAAACTAGAAAAATGTATTTTCCACAATCTTACAATATATAAGATAGTACCAATATTATGCCAATTCAACTCAAATCACTGAAAGAAATGACTGTGAATTTATGCTCGGGCCTGGGGTCCCAAATGTGTGAAGGGCTTCATTTCCTGGTTATGCTAATCATATATTATGAGTATGTATTAAATGTTATGATTATTTGCTGCCCAAACTTATTTGTTTGAAATGGATGCCATACAAATTGAATGAATGAATGAATGAATGAATGAATGAATGAATGAATGAATGAATGAATGAATGAAAGAACAAATGATATGCCCAAAATATGGAATTTCACCCCTTTTTAATATTATTTTAGGTGATTATCTGGCAGTTACTAGCATGTTTTTGGAGGTTAAATTCCAAACTATGTCTTGTGGGCACCATGTTGGTAGCCTCTATAGCCATCATTCTTACATCATCTATCAACACCTTCATGAAATGCTAAACACCTGGGATTATATGATTGATGATTACAATGGCAACGAACAGGTACATTTAAATTGTCCATATAAAACTGAAACCAAATTATACCTGTACACAAAGGTCAAGTGGCGTGACTCCATTTTTATCTGGCAAGTATTTGGCTCCTCTCATCAGAAGAATCTGTGCAGTGTCTCTTTGACCATGGCTATATAAAATATGGAAACCTGGTAAGAACTGGCTAATAGAGGCTTTGCTGTTACCTATTCTCTTCTACAATCCATAAAACATTTGATAATCTGCATCCCTCTAAGGAAGTCTGACTGAGAACTGATTAGGATATCCTTCACACAGAGGCTAGATGAAAACATTTACTGTACTTGCATTACTGTTAAAATAACAGATGAACTTAATTATATTACAATTATTACATAATCAATTTCATACAAACAGTTAATGAAGCAAACAGAAAAGCAACTGGGAGGAAAGCATTTTCACTCAATTATTTACATGGACCTACTGTGAACAATTGGTCTAATTTGGCACAACACACTTTCTTATGTTCAAGACTGCAGTTTGGCCAAGAAAGTTAATGCAGTTGATTAAGAACAGGGGTGAGGAGGGCAAAGCTACTTTGCCAGTTGGCTGATTGCAATTTTAACACAGAATGCATTTCATGTGATGTTTTAAACTGCACAACAAGTCATACCTGCAAGCAAAGTAGAGAGAAGTTGCTCCTGAAACATTGGGCCTGTTAACATCTGCACCGCTATCTAAAAGACACTGAACGGTCTTTGGGAAAGAAAAAATAATAATGAAATACATTTATAAATATGATTTAAGCTTCAATCCTATGCTCCACTCACTTTGAGAACCAACTTTATTAAACTCAATGGAATTTATTTCCATTGCATGCAGACGTCTACAAGATTATGTTCTGTAACACCAAAAACATGTTCTCCATTAAAAAACGTCCTATATTCTGAAATTATCACTTAATTGTCAGAGTCACTGAGAGTGAGTTGGGAGGCATATAAATGTAGCAATAAATAAATAATCTTCATTAAAATTGAGAGTTCAGTTAGATTACCAAGAATTAAATAATCTTCCCAATGAATTAAGCCCCTTGTAAATAAGTATGTCTATAAATACTGTAAAATATTTTAACTAAAGCTAAGAATGTTGTGTACAAGTTACATAAGCCTTATTAGTACAATGTACCAGATTTCAAAGATATGTTTCAAAGATAAGTTGATAAACAGACAGATGAGAGGGAGAGGGAAAGAAATGCATCACTGCCATCAACACAACCACAAATCATCAACCAGTGCAACCAATGCTGCCACTCTTCCAGCCTAAAACCTGACTGAAACACCTAAATGTCTAAAGCAGAGGGATGTCCATCCTTAGCAACTTTTAAACTTGTGGACTTCAACTCCCAGAATTCCCTTGGGTGGCTGTGGAATTCTGGATGCTGAAGTCAACAAGTCTAAAAGTTGTCAGGCTGGACGCCCCTAGTCTAAAAGACCTAAGAGTTTAACATTACGCTGAACTGAAGAGTCTGTCATTTTCAAAATCAGCAGTTATTTCTTAACAATATTACCTGCTGAGAGTCAATAAATAATCTTGGGATTTTCTAGGACCGAGATCCTTGCGTATAAAACGTTTACAATCTAAAGCCAGAGGATTCAGGATTAAGCTATCTTCCTCAACTTACCGTTTTATGGCCATTTTGACAAGCCACGTGAAGAGCTGTCTGCCCCATTGCATCCTCAACATCTACATTGGAAACGTGCTGTACAAGATCATGAAGCAGTTCTGTTCGTCCATTAACAGCAAGCCAATGGATCTGGGTCAAAAGATAACGGAGCAAGCATTCAGCAAGGAAATTTACAGCTTGCTCAAATGCATTTCATTGCCAAACAACAATCTAATGTTCATGGAAACAAAATACTTAAGATCTCTCCATCAACTTAGAAATCTTAAAAAAGCATATAAGTACAGCTAGTCCTTGACTTAGGACCAGTCACTTAACAAATGTTCAAAATTACAACAATCTCAAAAAAAAAAATTAGTTACAACCCATCCACACACTACCAACCCCAGACACCTAATCTTTTGAGCACTTGGAAACCAGTTCACATTTACAACTGGTTTCAGCGTCCCATGGTCAGGTGGATGACAGGAATAAAATGATAGCACTTACTGCTGTCAGACCTTCATTGTTACAAATGTTGACATCAGCACTGTATTCCAGTAGCTTGCTCATACATTTTTTCTGGCTGCAAAGAAAAATATATTAAATATCAGTCATACGTCCAATACCCTTTTTTGTTTTATTCATTTATGAACGCATACACCCCCTCAATCCAACTGGACGCTAGGAGGTTTATAACCTAACAAAATGCAGTAGCTATTAGTTATTAGTATTCGGTAAAGAAGAGAAAACAACAGGCACTTAATGATTACATCAAAGCAAGTTAAGAAACTTTATTGCAGTGTTTCTCAACCTTGGTGGTTTGAAGATGCGTGGACTTCAACCCC
>JANHFR010008131.1:24559-36623 GCA_032468015.1 Mimophis mahfalensis | reverse complement strand
AGAGAGAGAGAGAGAGGAAAGTTCTGGAAAAAAAACTGTATAAGATAGATCTATCATACATCTGTCTATCTAAATGTAGAGATAACTGTACAGAGGTTGACAGGAAGGTCTGGGACAAGGAAATAATGCAGTTATGAAGAGAAAAGAATCTGTATCTTAGATGCTCAGTACATTTCTGCTGACAAAAGCTTTTGCATCTTTCTTATTTGTTTGTTTGTTTGTTTATTGAATTTATATGCCGCCCTTCTCCTGAAAGACTCAGGGCGGCTTACAACTCTAAAAACATGCAATACAAAAATTAAAAATAAATTAAATAGAATTTGATAAATATGCACTGACAAATTTAAAATTTAAGATAAATAGCCCCATTAAAATTAATAATATATCATGCCAGACCGGCTTGTTCAAAAAGCCATGTCTTTAGGGCGTGA
Organism: Mimophis mahfalensis; assembly: GCA_032468015.1. NCBI lineage: Eukaryota > Metazoa > Chordata > Lepidosauria > Squamata > Mimophis > Mimophis mahfalensis. Next base: position 36,192 of record JANHFR010008131.1, on the reverse strand, counting down.
TGGATCTCAGGTCAGGGATAATCCGGATCTCCAGGGGTAACTAATTCCAGAGGATGGGTGCTCCCACAGAGAAGGCTCTCTCCCTGGGGGTTGCCATCTTGAAATGTCTGTAGGGATTCTCAGTCATCAAGGTCATAGCTGTCTCAAAAGTGCTTTTTCTAAAAGCAGCTGGACTGGTTTATTTTACAACTGATGAAGTTTCTTGGATGACAAACAAAATGTTTTGATCTTTTTCCTCAAGGAAAAAACAGCCTAGTTGCCTTTTGAAACATCACAAAATGTGTTTTCTGTAGAGACATAGATCATAGATATGACTGAAGAAGAATTAAAATCATCAAGTCCATCAACAATTATTCCTTTCTATTTTATTGCATATACAATTGATGATATCAACAGCTGCTATATCCATAACAGCATGAACTTTGAAACTTTTGGAAGGAAACTTCTTGTTGCCAATGATCTTTGCAGTCCAGGTTTATGCCTCCTAAATGGCTGAATTATCTAATGTATGTATCTTTTTAAATTTATTTATTTTTTTAGTTTTCATGAGTTTGAGGGTGTACCAAAATAGTAAGGAGAACAACAATGTAGGATTCAGATAAATCTTTTGAGAATGTATCTCTGACCTAAATTGAACAAAATAAAAAGCAGTCTTGGTATCATGTTAAATAAAAATATAGTCACGTATAGTATTATTTGTAACTGATAAGATACAGTTAAACTATTACATGTCCTAGAATTACATTAATAAAATTAAGTGTTTATTATAAACATATTTGCTTAACTGAAAGAACCACAAATATTACTTGGAAATACTTTAAAAATATTTGTTTCTTGTTCTGCATAGAATGTAAATATACAGATGTAATCCATGATTGCATGTTTAAATGGAAAAACTGTCATTGTGGCTATCTTGCTGGCTTAGGTAATGTGTTCTCCTTTAAATAAAATATTACAGGGGAAACCCCCCCCCCCCAAATGATAGCAAATTTTAAATGCAGGTATATTACTGTTCTAGCTAGCCAGATTGCTACTTGATCATGCTAAGATGCTTCCTTATCCATTATTGGATCTGGGAGGGGGGGGAGAAGGATTAAGAATTATCTGACTTCTCTGTTAATGTGCAAATCATCTAAAAGCTCATCTTAGAAAGGTCTTAGAATGCCATGCAACAGCAAATTAATAACCTCAGAATTTTAATAGAAGTGTAGCGTATCACAATTCTCCATGAAATTTATGGTGATAGACAATAGAAGAAATCAACATCTGTAAATTTTCATTTATAGTATTGGTGTTTTTTTTTCCTTTTGTACTAAAATGTTTTCAGGCAATTAATTTTCCTTTTACCAGCTCAAATTTACCTGCTCAAATTTTCAGTGGAAATGAATTACAAATATATTGGGAATTATAACTCAGATAATTATAATAGTTAATTAGAATATAGAGAAAACTGATCTCTAGTTTCCATATTATGTTTTTCAATCTGTCTCTACATTGGTAGTTTGCGTCTATAACCCCTGGTACTTAAAAGAGAGGGCATAGAATATGAACTAACAGACAAGTTTTTAATGGCTGTATTTGCATTTTTAAATTTTTATTGGTGATTGTTACTGGAGTGTCTTTGATCATTTCTCATCACTTAGTTACATACATCTGTCTTTTTAGAAATCTGTGAAAAGTTTTTAAAGAGAAATTGCCAGGATGTCCAAAACCCTATTATAATGCATTTTTCAAATATGTCAGACACATCTTAGTTAAAATTAAACCAAGGATTGGTTTTGAGCGAATAGCCCTATATGCTTACAGATGCTGTGGATGGTTGCATCTAAGCTGCTTATTATATTGATGGATTTTGCTGCTCTGCAGCAAATGAAAACAGGCAGCTGCTTCCTCCATCAAAGCAAAAGGCAGCTTCAGTTTTTATTAAACGAGTGTTCATTTCTTCTATTGCCAAAATTCTTCCACAAAACAAAAGAGCAGTTTTAGCACATTATTGCTTAACTAGACATGAACAACTGACAGCAAGTGATAAGCCCTTCTGCTTTTCACAACTGGTAATCATTTTTTGGAATAGATGTTTTAATATAGTTGAATATAAAATTTTGCAATTTACATCAACAATGGTACGTAAATTTATAGATCCAGCTTTTTGCTGAAGAGTGAAGGCTATAATCACAAAAAGCTTGTTCCAACGTTGTTTAATTTTTAATGATTATTTGAAATCCGGGTAAAGAAAATGAAATAATTCATTCAGTTGACACACAAAAAGCAAAAACAACCTTACAAGTAGCTTCCATGATTTGGCAGCCTTGCCATATATTTCAGATTTCAGAATATCTACATTTTTTTTTACTTAGCCCTGCATTTCTTTTGCAACTCCACAGGCCTCCCTAAATTAATGTTGCAAAAGAAATTTGCCAATTGAAAAACATCCTTTTTTCCTCTTTTGCATGAATAATAAAGTATTCAAGTCATATTGGCCAAACTGAAGATTAATCTCTGTTTGTGTGTGTGTAATTCCAGTTTTAGATTGAGAAATGGAAAGAGGATATATAAATTATGACAAAAATATGTATATGTGTTGTTCTGTATAATTCCCTACTTCACTTTTTGAGGGGTGCTTGGTGCTCTCTGAGCTTGATTAAGAATCCTAATCCTTAAAATTGCCCCAGCCACACAGACAGGCAAGACACCAGAATATAAACTGAAAGCAAACACCACTCCTTACTAGCACTGATGATGTTACCTAGTTAGGGTAATGAAATGACTTCAAGAAAACAAGCAAGCTCAAATAGCAGCAAGGACTCCTCATTTCAGCCCTGATCTACAAATATTCCCCTTTATTGGTACTTTTCTTTTTATTATATTTACAAGTATTCTTATAGGGAAGTGGCAATTCTCTCCTTGATGTTACTATAAGTTTCTTTTCCACTCTGGTGGGGGGGGGGGAGAAAACCATGTGTAATGTCAAACTAGTACATTGATTAGATACTTTCCCTGATCTGCATTCCAAAGCTAATTTGAGTATAAATTAATAATTTTATTGGATAGAATTAAGAAGCCATACATAGAAGTAGTTCTCAATCTACAGCACCCAGGATTTCTGCCTTTAATATATGCTGGTCCTAAGGTTTAAATCTATGGTCTTTTCCTCCTTTAGCTGAAAAGTTTGGCTTCTTGTTCCCAGTCTTCAAAACTGCTGATAGATATAGAAATCTTTGTGAATGTGTGACCAGTTAGGTCAGGGGTATCAAACACAAGGCCTACAGGCCTGCGGGGCTGTCCTGGAAAATGTAAAGGGCTGGCCCATGTCACTTTGGCCCAGTCTACCCAATGGGAAGAAGAAACACTGGCCCAGCGTGGCTTTGGCCTGGTCTACTCAGTGCAAAGGGGAAACAGCAGTTTGGGAAGCGGCGTCAAGCTGGCCACGCCCACTCAGTTGGCCACACTCACCCAGTCAGCCATGTCCCCAACTGGCCCCCAAGGTCCCCCACAGTCTTGATGCGGCCCTCAATGAAATTGAGTTGACACCACTGAGTTAGGTGATTTGGTTTACAGAAGAAATGGGAAAAGGAATTACTAAGCAAAATAGGGATGTGAACATTCTTGGGAGCTTTCTAGGATCTTTCTGTGTTGGAATAGCTCTTCCTGTGAATTTCCAGATTATGCCTTCTGCACTAGGAGTCCAAAATAGGTTTCACCTCAAATGCATCTTCCCTACCCGCTGAAGGTAGAGCTGCATAATAGGGTGTGTGTGGAGTTTTCTAGGAACAAAAGAGAACAATTGAATACAAGATACACTGTATATGTTCAATGTAGTTACAAATACAACTTCACCCATATGGAAATAGCTGTTCAAGAAAAAAATCTATACACAAATGAGCAGGCTGTTAATTGTATTTATATTTGTATTTATTGAGATTTATATGCCACTCTTCTCCCAAAGGACTCAGGGTGGCTTACAGCAATAAAAACACATAATAGAAAATTTAAAAAATTAAACCAATTATCTCAATAAATCATTAAAAGTAACTAAATTTAGATCAACAATAAAATACTTTAAAACCTCACATCAGTCCAGACCGGCTAGTTGAAACAACCAAGTCTTCAGATCGCGACGGAAGGATCGGAGGTCGGGGGCTGTCCAGAGCTCCAGGGGTAATTCGTTCCAGAGGGTGGGTGCAGCCACAGAGAAAGCTCTCCCCCTGGGGGTCGCCAGCTGACATTGTCTGGCCAACAGCACCCTGAGGAGGCCAACTCTGTGGGAGCGCACAGGGTGATGGGAGGTTGTTGCTGGCAGTAAGTGGTCCTGCAAGTACCCTGAGCCTAAGCCATGTAGGGCTTTAAAGGTAATCATCAGCACCTTGAATCTCACCCAGAGGGCAACCCGAAGCCAATGCAGCTTGCGCAGGAGAGGTGTAACATGGGAGTATCAAGTTACTCCCATCATAACCCACGCAGCTGCATTCTGCACCAGCTGAAGCCTCCGGGTGCTTCTCAAGGGCAGCCCCATTTAGAGACCATTGCAGTAGTCTATCCGGGAGGTAACGAGTGCATGAGTAACCATGCGTAGGACATCTTGGTCCAGATAGGGGCGCAACTGCTGCACAAGATGAACTTGCGAAAATGCCCCCCTGGCCACGGCTCCTACATGATCTTCCAAACTGAGCCGTGTATCCAGGAGGACACCTAGGTTGCGCACCCTTTCTATGGGGGGTAACACCTCCCCCCCATAATCAAAGATGGAATATCCTGGATAATCCGAGATGCCAGTACATACAGCCACTTGGTCTTCGCCAGGTTGAGTTGAAGCCTGTTCCTTCCCATCCAGATCCGTACCGCTTCCAGGCATCGGGACATCACGTCGAGGGCATCACTGGGTTGGTTTGGGGTGGAGATAAAAAGCTGGGTATCATCAGTATACTGATGATACCTCACCCCGAAACCACAGATGATCTCACTCAGAGCCTTCATATAGATGTTGAACAGGAGGGGAGAGAGAACCAACCTCTGAGGCAGCCCACAAGTGAAGGGCTTCGGGGTCGACCTCAACCCTCCAGCCAACACTGATTGTGAACGACCTGAGAGGTAGGAGGAGAACCACTGTAAGATGCTGCCTCCCATTCCCAACCCCCCTAGGTGTCGCAGTAAGATACCATGGTCGATGGTATCAAAAGTCGCTGAGAGGTCTAATAGGACCAGGATGGAGGAATAACCTCTATCTTGAGCCTGCCAGAGATCATCCACCAGCGTGACCAATGCCGTCTCCATGCTGTACCCGGGCCTGAAGCCCGATTGATATGGATCCAGATGATCAGTTTCCTCCAGGAACATCAGGAGCTGTTGAGCCATCACTCTCTCAACAAACTTCACAACAAAACGAAGGTTGGAGACAGGATGAAAGTTGTTCAAATTAGCTGGGTCCAGGGCAGGCTTCTTGAGGAGGGGCCTCACCACTGCCTCCTTCAAGGAGGAGGGGATACTCCCCTCACCCAGAGAAGCATTGACCACTGCCTGGAGCCAGCCTCGTGTAACCTCCCAGGCAGCAAAAACCAGCCAGGAGGGATACGGGTCAATTAAACATGTGATGGCGCTCAGTCTCCCCATGATCCTGTCCACTTCATCCAGAGTCACAGGGTCAAACTCATCCCAAATGACATCAGCAAGACCAGTTGTCTCCCTCCAGACCCCGCCCAGTCAGAGTTATTGAATTGAAATGAACTGAAAAAGGGAGTGTTCAAGGTGAAACTGAGTATTAGCCAGGTCCACAAAAAACTATGTTGGAAGTAGGTGGTAGGTTGAGAGGTGTATGCCTTTAATCAGGAGTGAGTCTTGTTGCCCACCCTCCCCACAGAATCCCATTTAAAGAGGATTCCCTTCTTGAGAAAAAAAGAGATCAACCGAATTAGGAACAAGTTGAAATAAAAATTAACCAACTCTAGAAAATGCTTTCCATCCCTAATACAATACAGTCATGTGCTTGCATATATGTATATGCAAGCACATGACAGAATAAAGTCCAATCTAAGAGATATATGAAGTCTTTCCAAGACAAATTCTCCATTGCAGGAAGATCAAAGTCTTGAAGTCAATATCTATAATTTCTTTTACAACCTAGCAAAGTTGTAGCAAAGGTAGCACTGAAGAACTGTCCACATTTCTTCATTGTGGTGGGCAGGATTTTTAGGGTAAATAAGAAAATCATTCAAATAAACAACCAAAAATGCATCTGAAAAAACCATGAACAATTGTAACAACCTTAACTGCAGAACATAAGATTCATACAGACTTCCTTTAATGAATCTTAATGTAGAGAATTAGGGATTAGAGTACAGGATGTTTAGAACTGAGAAAGAAACTTTTCAACTCTCTACTATTAGTGAGTTCATTAAGCCAGGATCTCATTGATGATTTCCTTTCTGTCAGAATGTTTGTATGAGACACTAAGTGTCAATTTATTTGATATACCTATAATGGAATCTCTCATTAACTGATTGATGGTATTCGTTCCCTCACTCAGCGTACACTCTTACAATATGATGAGATTGATGAGAACATGAAAAATGAGGGACTGGATACCAATCTGGATAGTGTTACTATATATTCAGACCTCCTTTAACAAGTAACAGGTATTAATCATTAATTTGTTAAATATGCATGCCTATTCTACATGTGAATCAGATTGTAAATCCCCCGAAACCTAATCTGATAAACATGCATCTCCTGCAGCCATTTCAAGAGTTCAGAACTAAGCGGAAATTTTATTATGATAATTATGTTGATTATAGATTACCGTTTGTTATGTTAATCATTTCTTATCCAGTATATTACCGTATACTTGTATGACGCTGATTGTAGGATGCTTAGAATCACATTATTTCAGCAGTTTAAAAGAACAGGCAAGAACTGAGAGCTGAAGAAAACTCCAGACGATCAAAGCAGGTGTTTTAGATGTAAATAAACTTAAAACAGAATGGGCCACTGTAAATTACATGACATGCTATTCAGGGCATGAAATCATGACACTGTGAACACAGCTCACTGTGAACATAAAAATGGAAACTGAAAAATCTTGGTTAATATAAATATTGAGAAGAACATAGTAATATCAAATAGGAAGCTTAGTGGAGTTACAGTTGTTGGCAAAATAGAAATGGTAAATAATTTTGTTTCTTGGACACAAAGATAGAGATGGATATTTTTTTTAAAGTAAAGGAAATTAATCTTAGGGTGGAATGCAATGACAAACTCTGACAAAATAATGAAGGATAAGATTATTTCTAGGTCTGGAAAAATTTATTTTTAATAGATATTTGTTGTTGTTAGTTGGGAAGTCGTGTCTGACCCATTGCGACCCCATGGACAACGTTCCTCCAGGCCTTCCTGTCTTCTACCATCCCCCAGAGTCCATTTAAGCTTGCACTGACCTCCATGACTTCATTAATAGATATACATAATCCAAATTTCTATTTCCTCCCTTTCAAGTGATATTACTATGATACACCATATTATCTACAATCTACAGTACTTTACTGAAGTGTCCATCATTGTGAATTACAAAGGACATACTTTGGTGGTGTTCCTGATTTCTGTTTTGTGTCCAGAGGCTCAGATGGCAGCTTTTGCCAGAACTTCTCCTTGTTAAATTCAAACAACTCATCTCTCATTACTAGTAAGAGCTCATCTGGTCCTGGTAGCACAAATCTTATTTATATCTAGAAGTAAATAACTGCAATGAACTCTTTTAGATCCAGAATGCAAAACAGGGAAAATAATGGTTGGCACTCACTTTTGCCACACAAAAATATGTGTTTTTGGATCATTTTCCTCAATAAAACAGTGAACAAATATTATGTTTTGTTTGAGTTATTTTTATCGAGTTACGGGTCTTATATGTAAAACAGGTCATATTTAGATCATAATTATGGAGAAGGGTTGAAAATTCAAAAGGATTGGCATGCTGTTAAGGACCATTCTATCATTGCTGCTCTCCTTTATATCCCAAGAGTAACAGAAATCCAATTTATATGAAGACAAGAGGGAGGGCCATTTCTGCTATTGCATCTCAACTGTACAATCCTTTGTCCTGGAGGCCAGGTTGGCATCTTCCAAACTGTGTTTAAAAATATGATATGGGCCTTTTATTTTTGGCTGCTGGTTGTTTCAATTGGTGTGTAAGGGAACATTTCACAATCCATGTAGTGTAGTAATTCAAGGAGGCATTGCAGAAGAGAAGGGCTTATCAGAGGATTAAAGAAGGAGACAAAATGGAGAACTGTGAGAGTACTATGTCTAATACCATTATGTAATAAAACCTTTTCAGTTATAATTTACTTTAAGTAAAGACACAACAGTTATAATAGGCCAATTAGCAATGCCCCCTTCCTTTTCTTGAACGAGCTATTAAGTGTTCCCTGAAATATCAATTTCTTTTTTAAAAAAAAAATCTTAACTTCATAAGACATGAACATAAATCACGTATTGTTTGTTATTTTTGCAAATTTATTTAATAGTCAAAATTTCACCTAGTGTCATTTTTTTCTTCAGTGTTTCGATTAGAAGAGTGATTATTTTTATATTCATGTGAAGCTTTTACAATATATCTAGTCATGACAGTTGCATTTAGAAATAGAAATTTGATTTTATTAGAACAAAAGTGAAATATCAAATGCACAGGAAAAGGAAAACACAAAGTTGCAGAACGCCTTTCATGTATGAAAAAGTCTAACTAGAACACATAAGTGGAAAATGGATATTTTATTGCAATGTCTGATGAATCTGATATGTTTTTACAATTTATCTTACATTTCAGTGAACGTGTAGATTTGTTAATATAATCTGAAAAACGTCACAGCTGAGGTGCTAATTATTCAACCAGCCTTAATTTTGAGTATATGAAAAATGCTTAGACCCAACATCATGTTTGCTAAAATCAAATGGAATATTATAGAACAATACAAAAGAGAACAGTGGTTATAATGAAGATTGCCTGATCCATCTTACAAACTTTCCTGCAAATTCCTTTTCATGAGGCTTCTCTCCCTCTTGATTTCAAAGGCAGGCAGAGATGGGGTTAAAAAAAAAAATCAAAATTACTTGGGATGCACTTTTGCAAGGGAAAATAGATTAGGAAAGAATAAAGCTCCTTCTCAACAACTGTTTGTTGGGCAATTGCTCCTTATCCCCTGCAGTTATAAGAGGTTTCTGATTAAGAGCCCAATGTTTCTCATGTATCTAGTTCTGCCCTTAGTAGCTATTAGCATTATTCATATAGTGTCATCTGTGTGCAGGCATTTTACAAAGAATGAGAGGGCCTGTTCTCTTTTGAAGTGGATTACAGTACAGAAAATGACAGTAGGGAGACCACAGAAGAAGGAGGAAATAAAAGCAGGAAGAATATGAGATTATTGCAGCTGCATACTCTGATTTAATGGCGATAGAATCAACTGAGTGAGTATGACAACCACACAGGCTTCTGTCAAAGCATATTGACTTGATTTACATTTATCTGGATTAGAGCCACTGTGTACAATTTGGACAACGTTGGGAATTTTAAAACATCTTTGATTTCAATAAGAAATGGAAGGTTTATTAGTCCTCCCCACAGATTTCAATGAATGTTCATAATGCTTTACATAAACTATGACTGCAGTGTTTGAGATGAATGAGATCATTTCTCATCTGAATAGTTTCTTGATATAAAGATATATTCCAGCCCTGCATATTACAAAATATAGGTCAGTTCAACAGAGTAGAAGTCAAAGTGCAAACTCCTCCACATGAATTGTTCAGCTTATCCCTATTTTGAAAGCCATCAAAGAGGATTACTTACCTGTTCAAGCAAGAGAAGATTTTCCTTTTACTCAAATTAACAAAGGTAGTCTTGCTGCTTCTTTAATGCTTTACTGGGTAACACTTTGCACTTCCATATTTGAAACCTGTTTATAAGAGACCCCTGGCCACAGTTCTTTTTACCTGGCGGCTTTTGGAATTAACACTGGCGTAGCACCTTGTAGTCCTTGAGAATAAGAGAAAGAAGCAGTCTACATAGCAGATACCTGACTTAATTGGGTGGGATTTAGAGGATCCCGTCCATGGTCTTCCTGCTAATGTTATTAGCAACAGCTACTAATGTGGTTTGAGTCCTAACTTGAATTGTATCAGGGGCAGCAAAGAAAAGTTCCAAGCAAAATGTAGGCGTTTCTCCCTCTGCTGGTATTTTTTGACAGCACAATAGCTTCTTGCTGCACTGTTGTCATTGTGTATATATTGCTGCAAAATATGCCAACCGTGTAATATTGCCAAGGTGGGAGAAATGGGCAGTATTTGCAAAACTGCATGTGTTAATATTAAATGATTTAACTTGCATGTTGGTCATTAAATAATTTAACATACGGCTTAAAAAGAAGTGGAGAATGTTTTTAAGGCAAGTCCGTCACTTCAGGCACTTTATTTTTTAGCAATAGTAAAGAGACAAAAGGAGAATGAGGAACAAGGCTAAGAAGAAACAATATTGATCTCAAGCTTAGTTTCATTGACCAAGGAGAGGAGGAAGTAGAAAAGCCCTTCAGAAGGAGAAAGGGAAGGTGTCCTAGAAGGCTGTGTAAACACTCTGCACAGCTGTGTCAGAGACACTTCTGCTGATATTTTGTGTTTTCCCTTCAAGTCTGCTGCTATTTTTATCATAGTTTTATAGGTAGCCCAATTTGTTCTGCTCAGTAAGTTGCCTATAAACTATAGAAAATCCAGTCTGATCTTCTTCCACAGTCCTGAGACGCAGGATGAAAAAAGAAAGTGTGAAACCATGAATTAAAAGGACTGTCATTAAAAGGGGTGGTGGTGTAAAATGCAAGTAAAGGGTAATGAATGTTACCAAGATTAGTGGATGACAGGTACTTGATGTACAATGAGAGTAATCCAAAGTTTGTAGTATAAGGTGCGAGATACAGTATGTTTCATCAAGGTAAAATGTAACTTAATTTACAAAGGGATAAATAGAAAAACTTAAGACTTCTGTTGCAAGCATGAAAGCGATATATGAATAATAAATGGTAATAAATGGACTTTTTATGTCATGTTTGGTTTGACATAAATGTTGATTTAAATATATTCATTTTGAAATAAGCGCCATATGGTTCTAAATTAGCCAATTACTTAAGTGGGATTTAGCTGTAAAAGTTAAAGTATAATCCATGAAATATTTTTTGAAATACAAGTGACCAGCTTTTCTACTGTTGTAAGCTTGGCTGATCTAATAAGATGTGATACCTTCAAAGCTCTGCAATTTGCAATGGTTTGGTCTGATTTTGATGCACAACTGCTTTTTGCATGTTTCAGTATTTAAATCTCTGTTAGAGAATATAACAATAATTAAAAAATCGTCATGCCAACAGTGGAAGAAGATGGGGAGGAGAAACTCCTAGAAAATGTGTGAAAGAGAAATAAAGAGCCATGATGGTGCAGCAAGTAGAGTGCTGTATGTAGTATTTAGCTGCCAGCTGCCTGCAGTTAGCCAGTTCAAATCTCACCAGGCTCAAGGTTGACTCAGTCTTCCACCCTTCCGAGGTGGGTAAAATGAGGACCCAGATTGTTGGGGGCAATGTGCTGACTTTGTAAACCACTTAGAGAGGGTT
>JANHFR010008131.1:10302-20643 GCA_032468015.1 Mimophis mahfalensis | reverse complement strand
GAGCAACAGACCGCGACGGCGCGCTCTTCAATCCTCGGTCGGTAGGGTGGGCGGGCGAGGGAAGCGAGGGAAGCTCTGTTGAGCTGAGCGAGAGAGGGCTTGCCGCTGGTAGCCGCGACGGCAGCAAAAGCAGCGAAGGTGGCGGCGGGGTTAGCGAGGCTGGGGGCGGTAGCGCGGCGGCGAAGGTGTGGAAGGCAGGCAGTGCAGGCGGTGGTAGCACGGGTGGTGGTAGCGGCGCGGTGGCTACTGCCGCCGCGACTGTGCTCCTGTTCCCCCCCCAATTTTCACTTGGATAGCGAAAAAATTCAGAAGGGCGTGGCCACTTTTTCTCCTCGTAACTCAAAAAATTCGTGTGTCGAGTAGCTCATAAGTAGAAGGACCACTGTAGGTTTATTCTATGGAGTTGAAGGCACCTTGGAGGTCCAACCCCTGTTTAAGCAGGAAACCCTGTGCCATTTCAGACAAATGGTTATCCAGTCTTTTCTTAAAAACTTCCAGTGTTGGATATCTACAACTTCTGGAGGCAAGTTGTTCCACTGACTAATTTAATGATTCTAACTGTCAGGAAATTTCTCTTTAGTCCTAGGATGCTTGTCTCCTTGATTAGTTTCCATCCATTGCTTCTTGTCCTGTCCTCAGGTGCTTTGGAGAACAGGGTTCTCCAATAACTGCTGTTACATCAAGTAAGAATCCTTCTTCATGCCAGCTGAAACTCTGAGCTAAGGTTGAAGATTCTAGTTAAGTGTATGACAAAATTTCAGCCATGGTCCTGACTAAACAGATACAGAATCCTCTTCCAGGATAACCAGGGATGGGTTTCTACTGATCTAACAACCAGTTCACTTTGTGTGCACATTTTGCGCACACGCATGCACACAAAATGTGCACACAAAGCGAACTAATTGTTAGACCGGTAGAATCCCATTCCTGCAATAAACCCTATTTCTATGTGAAGTTTGCCAGGTTCAGATGCTTGATTTCCTTCCTTGTACATTAGTTTGGATCATGGCAAAGATAGTTTGGCTGCTAGTTACAGTCATATTTTCCTTCCCCTCTTCAGCATTGCTGTTTGGCTAGTGACTGTTAAAGGAAGTTTGAAAATTAGAGCTACAGGGCAAAAAACCCTAGAATGAAGGCCAAAGTGCTTGTTACAATTATAATCAAACTTGTGACAGGCATATTCTTGGAGTGTATTCTCAGCAACTGTGTATTGGAAATCTATTCCATTGCTGCTACTTCCCATTCATAGTTTATTGTTCAGATGTCCCACCTGGCCCTGGCCCTCTGCAATGTCCCCCCATGAATACTGCATTGTATTCTGTGGTGACCTAATTTCCAACAGCGCACACACTTTCTTATACAGTCTATGCTATACCCATACTTGCAGTAAATCCAGCTTTAAAAAGCTCTTCTTAGGGTTTTTTTCTTCACCCTTTTTCTTGGATCATCTTCCTCTGCCTCTCTGCATGTTGTTTTTATTTTAAAAAATAAATCCATATGTTCCCAATTAATAGGCATCTTAAACTTCAATAACCATGTTCCATCTGGGAAAGGTAGTAAAAAACAAGGGACGGGCTGTTAAAATGATGGACTCACTTTCCTTCTGCTGAATTTAGCAAGTAAAATCCAAACATGTACAGTAGCTGGCTACAAAAATGAAGTGCATCAGAAGAATAAAACAACATACTTCTAGGAAAGCAATACAGGATTCCAAAACAGGGATTGCCAGATAAGATATCATTCCTCAAAAGGGATTTTTCAAATAGTAATCAGAATTTATTAGTGGTGTCTGCCTACCTTTATGCTTGCCAGAACAGGCTTGTCTGCCTAATTACAGAAAACCAGAGGAATATCCAATATGCAACAAAGGTGCAGATTCAAAAAGAATTTACCTCTACAACTCTGGGCAGTTTAGGAGAAACCCCAAAAGAGCCTGAAAATAAAATATATAATTTCAAATAAACAATAAATAAATAAGATAACAATTCTTCCCTTAGTGTCCTAGTAACCACCATTCTTACCAGCCATTACTTGGCTGATATTTTAGCTTGGACTTAATTTGCTTCAGCCAGTTTTTCTGTCACTAGTCCCCATGATGACCACCATTTTCTGCTTCCATCTCCCAATGGTAATAACTTCTAAGAGAGATGTATCGCTCACTATGACTTCTGTCATTGTCCAGGTGCCATGCAATTGTTTCCTTCATCCAACATCCACCTTCTATTTGAGGCCTTGCTTTCCCATCCTTCACTGATCAGTTTTCCTTCTCTGTTCCATGAGCGTTGGCATTCTCCTTTATTCCTTCGACACAATCCATATTGCTTCATTGTATCTGCATCACTACCGCCCCCTGTAAAATAGAACAGAATAAAACAAACCCTCTATTAAAGTCAACAATTCTCTAGAACATGCAAACACACATTACAGAAGAATGCATTTATTATTCAATTTAAATAATTTGCATGGCTGCCTAACTACAAAAGTACAACTCCAGGCATCATGCAGCAATAAAATACCATTTCTTACTGTGCTCAATAGCAAAACCAGCTAGGAATTAACAACAATAAAACCTATACAGCATGTTACACCAACATACAGTATACTACACTTCCCAGGACAAAGTGGTCTAACATCCTGCCCCAATCTCAGAGAATAGCCAGGCCTTCGAAGTCTTCCTGAAGACTAAGAGGATTGGGGAGTAAATCTCAGTGGAGAGATCATTCCACACAGTGGTTGCCACAAAAGAAAACATTAAATCAGTAAGTGTAAATTTAATGTAATATTTTTATAAAACACAGACTTCAAACATTTTTGTTAAAATAATAATTATTTTCTCTTTAATTAGACACAACGTACTGAATCCTTTGAAAATTCTAAGTAGCAGATGTGCTTCCTAATCTGTTTAAGGGGCTTATGTGATGTTTTTATGGGGTTTTTTTTCAATACCAGAAAAGAGAAAGATTCTCATTAGTAGGCATATACAAATGATGAGAAACGGCCTAAAATTGTAAGAATTTTTTTAAAAATAAAACTGAATCAGAAGAACTCAATAAATCATTATTGTAAATGCTATCTCATGGGGCGGGGGAGCTATATATAGGCATTTGTGGCATTGACTTTTTTACACCTCATAATAGCTAGAAATATTCTGTTTCTAAGAAATAATTACATATCATTTGCATTTGAAGTTAACCAGAAATAAATAACTGGCACTGTGTGAATAAGAAAGCATGCATCAGTCTTGGACACTTATTGTTCTCTCACACATCTTCTTCTGTCTCTTCTGTAGGACCATACAGAGATCTGCAATCTTATGAATTATTGGCTGTGGATCTAGAACCAGACCCTGATGAAATCCAGATATCTATTTTGCCCCCCAAATTTTAAACCATCACAGTTCTGCCAACATTACATGTATTAGTGGCATGTTTGCATGTTTCATACGGCATAGGGTTTGGTGTCAGGCTCCAAAAACCAGGAAAAACATGTAGTGATTTTTCCAAACAGATTTATTGTTCCACACATATCGACAAATATTACCAAACTGAAGCAGACTACTACTTGCATAAAGCATAAATTCTCAGTACTATCAAGGAGCAACTATCTTCACCCTCTGTGTCTCACACAAAATAGCTTAACTGAGTTGTCTCTCATCCCTCTGGAATGCATTCCCTCCCTCCTGGAATCTAGCCCACCACATTCCATCACATCTGGTTACTCGAGGGTCTGCCTGTCTCCCATAGTATCTGCCCAGCCAATATGATCTGGCAGGATTGGTGCATTCTTGGTTCCTTCAGTTAATTAATTTGATTAATTGATATTGGGAGATGGTTATAAGAAGGGTTTATTTCTTTTAAAAAAACTGAGGAAGTTTAATGGACAATATATATAATGGGAAATGGCAGTAATCTTACAGAACTCTGTTTATTTTGGGTGATTTCTTTGTGTTTTTTATTTTGCCAGAATAAGGAACAACTGAGGGTTTTTTAAAAAACATTATTTCAAATTAATACTTGTGGGAACAATGGTGTTGTTGTCAATCTGGGACAAGGATACAGTTTATAAAAAATTCTCCAATGGCAAGTGTCACCTTGCCAAACTCAACCTCTACAAAGAAATTGTGCCCTCAGTAAAGTCCCTTATTCTCTTCATTCCTTCCAGTTTTTGAAGTTCCCATTGCATTTCTGAATGTATTGGTGCCAAATACTCTTCCTAACTTTTGGAATTCTGAGAATGTATTATCTTCTGCAGATGTCAGAGCTAACTTGCTTAGGCATGAGGATCCCTTTTTTGGTTCACAATGAAGAGTCCTACATAATATACAATTAAGATATCAGTCCATACAAAGGACATATTCATTTACTATAAACATGATGGAGAAGAATACTGAGAGATTCTGTGGCAATTGCAGATGTTGGCAGTGGGCCTTTTCCTCCCCCCCCACTTTGCTGTTGACATAGTCAAAAAAGACAAGATTTTCTTTTAGCTTCCGTTATGAGATTAAATTTAATTGTGTCTTCCCCACTTTCTTTTAGCAGATATTAGCTACCTATTAATATATCTCTCTGGTGATTAAATACATCTTCCATTTTTCGTACATATCCATATTTATTCTTTGCTCAGTCAAGAACATCTTTGCATTAAGAGCAATATGCTACTTCGATCCCATGTATTTTTCATCAAAATGGTGGGTTATTTCACTTCCACTCCAGTGTTTAGTCATGCTGGCCACATGACCATGGAGATGTCTTTGGACAGTGCTGGCTCTTTGGCTTGGAAACAGAGATGAGCACTGCCCCCTAGAGTCGAGAACGACTAGCACATATGTGCGAGAGGAACCTTTACCTTTACCTTTACCTAATTTTTAAAAAATTCCTATTCTTCCTCTGCTTCATTTGATCTGAGGATTTCCTTCCATGGGATCTGCCTAATACTTGTTGAAATTAGCTCTTCTAAAATCAATATGTGCAGAACCATTCTCTGGTTTCTTTTTCTGAAGTAATTTCAATCCCAAAGTCAAATAATCACTTCCTCTGTTTCTACCTCTTCAATAAGGTCTTTCCTACTGGTTAGGATCAAATATAGTTTTCAATTCTCATTGTTATAGGAAATGTAACAGTAAGCAAGATCACATAGGAATTTGGGTACCTTGCAGGCTGGCATGAGTTAGTTTTTCAGCAGATGACCAAGTGGTTGAAGATTCTACTACTATTATCTCTCTTTTCTCTGAAAGTTCTGTAACATGATCTAGCAGGGCATTATCCAGATTATATGCCTGGTTTAATAGTCTATAGCATATTGCCATAACAGTATCTTTTTGTTTCCCTTCATATAATCAATGTAAGAATCAAAGTAATAACATCATAGAATGTAAAAGATGAAGTAGTACAATAGAAATAGACAGGACTCAACCGGAAAAGAAAGGGGCATAAACTTATGTAAGGGTTATATGTAAGCAAAGTAATGACAACTTAGAAAAGACCATGAACAAGGTCAAAATATTTCTATAACATAATAGTGAAAGCATTGTTCTTTACAGGGATAATGCCTATAAAAAGCAAACACCAAGAAAGAGTAAAACAGAAGTCAGGTTCCTTTGAATTATGGATTTGTTGTTTGTTACCATTGTTACTAAGAGTACCATGGATTGTTAATCAGTCCTGGAGAAAATAAAAGCAGAGCGTTCCTTGACTCATTATGCAAAAACACATATACGTACTTGGAACATGTGATGCATAGATTAAAAAAAGATTATTATATTTGAGCAAAATAGAAGAAGAGTATTCAGGTATATGGAAATAACATTTGGAAAGGAATGTGAGAACAGTAAATGTCAGTTTAACCTTAGGAAAGAAGAGGGAGTGAGAAAAAACACTCAAGATAACCCCACCTTAATACTGTTGGGTGTAAGAATGGGCGGAAGAAAACTCTTTTATGTTTTCAAGATTCTGCTGTTGTATTCCCCAACAGTAAAGCAGAGTTCCAATAGTTTTTATAAATTCTGTTTTCTGACCTCATCTATCTTGAACGAGTCACAAAGGGAAAGAAAATGGATGTAGATGTATGGGATAAAAAGGATTGTTGCTATATCTTTGGAAAAGCACCAAGTAGCTACTAGGGACAGATTAAAAATTGGAAATGCTGGCATCAGGACTTTAACCAATTCAGCATGTGACAGTTCCATTCTGGTTCTCTTTTCCATATGTACAGTTTTTCCTGTGATTCAACGTTTGAACTATTATTTTATTTTTCCACATTGCCACCTTCCAGTCTATTCCCACTTTATTGACCCTGACCATATTAAGTTTTCTGAGGTCTGGTGCTACTAACTCATATCAGTTATTTTTCTAATCTATATTATTTTTAATGTGTCAAGAACACAAATATGTTTTATTTTTTCTACTGCTCTTCTATACTCATAATGTTATTATGTGATTACATGAAACTGGTTTACTGAAGATGTTAAGGAACTGATATAAAATCTCAGGACCAATAGAAGACAGTTAGTTGTCCCTTACAATGAAGAAAGGTGACTTTAGGAGTAAGCTCTGTACTTATTTAACATCTCCAACATCTTCCATTCAGTGATGGAATTTCCTCAAATTCATAGTGAACCAACTTTCAAAAGTCTTTGTGGAGGCTAGTACAGTCAACATGCAACTTGTTTAATACAAAAGTACAAGAAACATTTTTTTTCTTGATGCCATTTATGCCTGCTCCAAAGAATATGGAGAGTGCAAATTTCATCTCCCAACTACTCTAGATTCACCCAGGAAACAGTCCATCAGAGTTATCACAAATTGCACCTTGAAGTTCTAACATTACCATCAGAATAAAGTCCAACACTGAATATTCTATCGGCATGTAGACTGTGTATCATTCCTTTGTAATTGTCATATGTAAAGAGGACCTTATGTACTCATAGATCACTGTTAGACATAGCTTCATAAGTCCAGTTAAGTTCAGTTGTAGGAAATACTTTTTACTGTTTCTAACAAAGTCCTTCATTTTTATATCAGTTGTTAAGCTGCTCATCAAAATCCTAACATTAGCAACAATTGAACAGAGGCAGAAACCTGCATATGAATGCTTGCACAATATCCTGATCTGTGGTGCTTAAACATGAGAGTTCGTTGAATATCCAGACCATATAAAAGTTTCCTTTCTGGTGTCCTGGGACATATTTGAACTGAAGATCCTTAGTGTGAAAATTGATTTGGGTGGCATAGATGTCAAAAGCAGGATATCCCTCAATTCAAACTCGAATGCATTTTTAAATGAGGATGAGATGTTACTAAACTCTGATGTATTGTTCATATCAAGGCCAGTCTGGGTTTTCAAAGCTCACATGAAGGTGGATGCTGCCATCTTTCTACTGTAAGTCCACCTAGTAGAAAAAACAAAAAGGAGGGGGGAGAATTGGCATAGATTGAACATATGACAGGTACTCAACTTCAGCTGAGTATCAGCTTTGTTTTAAATGATTAAAGAGTCCTAGGCGTGAAAGAGTGAGAAGAGGAATAGCAGCATTAGCATTTCTCTGTAGAAAATTTCCCCCAGGAACAGATTAGATCTATGGGCTTTTGCACATGCAATTTATCAGACATTACAATTTTGAGAAAAACTTCACTGCAGTTGCTACGTTTACAAGAAAGATGTGCTGAGGACTTGAAAACACTATTTCATCCAAATACGCATGTCACTCTGATACATCTCAAACTCCAAAGAAATCCAAGGGAAGAAACAGATGTTTTGTGTTACTTTCAAAATACATTCCACTAAGATCATTTCATTTTTTTTTTTGTGGCTGAATGCTTGACAAAGTTCTGACTTGTTATTATGTATGTGTAGAGTTCTGTCCTCTTTCCCCCCTGCTTTTCCAGTATTGATCACAAAAACATAGGAAGCTTCCTTATACTGAATAAAATTATTTATCTATCTAACCCATATTACCTCTAGAGTCTGGCAGCGGCTGTTCAGGTTTTTAGGCAGGATTCCCCCCCTCCCCAGTTTTACTTTGAGATGATAGGGGTTAGTAGAGGGCTTTCTAAACACAAAGTTGTGTTCTACCACTGAACTATGAACCCTTTGGATATGTTTGGATAGGGACACTCTACTTCTTGGAAACCCTTTCAGCTTTGTCTAAATCCAAAGAATAAGATGTACAATAAAAAAACCAGAAGGCTGTTAAGACTTGGAAAATAGAAAATCACTGTAAGAATACCCTATTTTATTATATATCACTAGCAATATATTTAATTATCATGACTACTAATTGTATTTTACCATAAACAAGGATAGTAAGTTGTTTATATTAAGAAGTTAAAAAAAATAAAAACACACTTTCAAATCAGTATTCCATGTGTACATGTTCCAATTCCATTGTGAGCAAATGACTGATACGCAGTAGGTTTTCAGCTATGTCACAAGACATGCTTACTTTTGAAAAATCTTACTTATGAGCAACAGGATTTTTGCCAAGTGCTTTTACTGGCAAAGTGGTTGTTCTAGGAGACTTCTTAAAACAATCTTTTGTAATCTATTTCCAATTTAAAAGGCATAAGCTACCCTTTCACCTCTAGGCTGTTTGTATTTTTTTTAACTTAAGGTGTATAGTTCATTCTAAACGTTTGCAATGTCTGTTACAATTCATAACTATTTCATTCTACAGAAGGAGAGAGGGAGGGAGAGTAGGAGAGGAAGAGGGAGGGAGAGACAGAGAGAAAGAGAGAGAGAAAGAGAAATAATATTAATTCCTCCATTTACTTGTCTAACTGTTTTTGAAGGAATGAATGTGAATTAACGGTGTTATCCTTTCCTAACAATTATCTTTCGCTACTCTAGCTAGTTTAGTTCTAAAAGACAGAGCCATTGACAAGGGAGAAAAAAAGAACCTTCTCGGATTTTTTCAGCTCAGCGGTGGTAATGTTGCACTGAACACTAATGAGGGAACCCCCACTGGTTTGCCTGCTTTGTGACTTTTCTATTTCATAATTATTTTTAAAACGCAAAACGACATGAGGTAGGCCAGTCATGCCTCTGCTACTTCCTGCTACCTCGGTGTTCACTACAGATGGCAATTTGTTCTTGTAACATATATGTCTCTCTGACCATTTTCGTCTAATTTGTATGGGTTCTACCATTTCCTTTCTCTCTTTCAGGGGCCTTGCTGTGTGTGAGCTGGGGGGTGGCATGACATGCTTGGCTGGGCTTATGGTAGGTCTTTTCTCAATCCCATTTCTATTCAGAGGGGGGAACAAAAGGGAAAAATGTTCCAGTGCCTCCAACGACTGGGTCAGAGAACTGTCAACAGAATCAGCTGCAGTCAAGCTGCAGAATCTTCAGAGACCTTCTAGACTGACTGGCTTTCGTATTATATCGATTTTATGGTTGCCTCGACGAGGAGAAACATTTTACCTCAGTGTAGTCAATATCTCTTGTTGTGACATTCCGGGCCACATACACTCCATCTTTCAGAGCCATAGTAGCGCTCCCCCGTGTGCCCCCCTTTCAGATTATACCTCACCATTTGCTAAGATACAGGAATAGCCTGGCGAATCACAGTTGGAGCACCATGATATAGCTGCTAATGTTTTGCCTGCATTATTACACCAACAAACATGATCCAGAGCTCTCGGTAATTAGATTCTTTTGAATTAGATTGGCCATTCAGAAGCATCATTCACCATTCTATAGGTTCTGAGTCATGTATTCAGGAGATATTATGTAGCAGTGCAGTGCATTAGACAAGTTTTTATGTCTCTACAAATAAAAGCATATTGTTACACTGATTGGCATTTGACAAACCTGTCGTTCTTACACAATGTGTCGAGGTTACAGCCCAATGTGCGAGCATGTCAAAGCTCACAAAAAAA
This sequence comes from Mimophis mahfalensis, assembly GCA_032468015.1. NCBI lineage: Eukaryota > Metazoa > Chordata > Lepidosauria > Squamata > Mimophis > Mimophis mahfalensis. The sequence goes on along the minus strand of JANHFR010008131.1, from coordinate 10,768 downwards.
TTACCCTTACAAAGCCATCTGCCTGCAATGCAAAGTTATATGAAGGGCATCAGGCAGTCAGACAGAAGCAAGCTGAAAGGCAGAGTGACAGGCTCGGATGATGGCTCTACTAGATAAACAGAAGCCCGCAAATGAAAGCCTCTCAGAATACCATCATCCGCTGTCACAATGCAATTACGGAACTGAATGATAGCAAGATAGAGGCTCCCGCAAATGGAATGATAAAAGTATTGACTGATTTGATTGAATGATTAAAATAATGCAGACATAAAATGAAAAAAGATTGAAGACTGTTACAGGGAAATAGGTGAGGAAGCATGATACTGAAGGCTTGTCACTCCTGTCTTCACTTCCACACAGACAAGCATATTTGCTCATTGTTTGCTGTGCTCTCTCTCTCTCTCTCTCTCTCTCTCTCTCTCTCTTTCTCTCTGTCTCTCTCTCTCTCTCTCTCTCCCCTCCCCCT
>JANHFR010008127.1:18729-31237 GCA_032468015.1 Mimophis mahfalensis | reverse complement strand
GCACATTGATTTGTGCTTCACAGATTGTAAGCCGCCCTGAGTCTCCAGAGAAGGGCGGCATATAAATGGGATTAAAATAAAAAAATAAAATAAATATGTTAGTGTGCTGTCCCACTCACTCACACACACACAACTGTCATCTTCCTCCAAGCTGACATCTGGAGAGATAACTGGGGAAGCATCCAGGGGAGCCATCATAGGTAGGAAACTCAGGGATTGTCTGCATTTGGGGACATTGCTTGACAGTGGTCCCACTGTCCAGCCGATCCTCCATTTCTACCTTCAGTTTCTGGTTATTGGACCCTTAGTGATCCTGGTCTCCACTCCTGCTTTTGAATCCCAGGATGGTATGTATTAAGGTTGCCCTTTTAAATAATCATATTATAGGTGAGGTCATTGACATGGCTTGTTTAATTGAGACCTGTTTGGGACTGAAAGAACCAACTGTGTTCACGTCTCAGATTCATTGACATCTGCTTTTGGGGATTTACCCCACTTGAGATTCCAAGGGAGGGGTGGCTGCTTTCATCCACAGGTTGTTGTGCCTCTCAGAGGCTCTGCTCTGCAGATAACCAGACGCAAAGTCTTCTGGTTGAAAATGGGCTTAGGGGAACATTTGGGGTTGTTGCTAGTTACCATCCTCCCTGCTGCCATGTCAACTATCTGGCTATTTTTCCATTTAGGCTATGAATGACCTAGAATAGCCACCATGAACTTAGGGTGGCTCAAGTTCCCCAGATCCATAAACTCAGAGAACTCTAAAGCCAACCCTGAAGCAGCCTCTAGCAGATCAATCAGGGAGGTTGCTACGCTGCAGGCTATTAGAATTGCAACAATCCCAACTGATTCTGTAAGTCTATCTTTAAAAATAGGATCTCACAAGCAGCAGACTGGGAAACCTGAAGGTCAACAGAGATTCCCAGAGAAGAATTGCTACCCCCCCTCCCCTCCCCTGACATCTTGGCTGGTGCCATATCCTAAATACAGCTTAGCATATTTCAGAAAGGGAACACTCCAGGTCCAGTCAGGTCTCAATAATACATCCCAAGTTGACTTGCTCCTCCCTGATGAGATTACAAATAAGGGGAGCTTTATTATTGACTGACTGGCCAATACGCAGCTGGCAATTACCATATATAAATCTTGATCCACCCTAAATCCCCCAAATTATCCACTTTCTCCCAGTTTCAACCTTTCAAATCCCCAAGCTAAGGCTCTCTCCATCCATTCCTGCAGTCCAAATAACAACAAAGAATTAAAGGAAATGGCACTTGCCACAACTGTTTCTCTTTCAGTTCCCCAAGAGTTAATCTAATCTGTCTCTCACTGTTAATTTCCCAACTGAAAAAAAGAAATTATTTGGTTGCATAGCAACTTTGTTCTGCATTACTTGTAACTAGCAGCTAGAAATTTTCACCTGCAGGAGATAAATAAATATCAATTAAAATATTTTATAGACCAGAATAGCATCATAGAATATCAAATATCATATCGGAAGCTGAGTGAAAGCTACCCTTCTTCACTACTCTATGAAAATTTAGCAAAGTGTTTCATTAAGTAGAATTCCTACTGTGGAGGTGTCTGTATCTCCATCTATGTTTGATGAATATTGTGTTTTTGAAGTGGGCAAAAGCTTCTAATGAGATTGCGAAGGGGGCATCTGGGGCAGGAATTGTAGCATTCCATAATATTCTGTAAAATGTGCTGCTAGCAACTTTTTTAGCCCTCCTTCCCCATTTTATGGATTCCTGAGTACATTGTCCACTTGCCTTCCTCTTCGCTGGGCTCATTTGAATGCAAAACAAATTCTTTACAGGTAAGAGAAGAGATGAATGTCGTACCAGATCCATTATTTAATTTTTTCACAATGCTAAAATAAAAGTTGGGCAAAAGCTAACTTTCTGAAATTCTGAAAGGGGGAGAGGAGGGGAAAAAAACAGCCATCTGGGTTCTCTTGCTTAGGGACTATGGAATGATGACTCTTAGGAAAAAGAAATAAAGGAGATGAAAGGAATAGGGGGTGAATTTAATGCAATGCATTAGAGAGGACAGAACGGCTGGCTGATTAAGCAGAAAGCAAAATGCTTCACACAGTGTAACATTTTATTAGAAGTCCCACTTGTAGAATGAAAGTAGTAAAACAGATAAGAAAAAATAGATAAGAACACTTTCAGAATAAGAGATTCCTTACATGCTAAATTCCAGCACCTGGTGTTCCTTCTGTTTTTGAAATTCAGGAATAAATATTTATCTTATTTTGGATAGAATCCACCATGATAACACTGATACTCAAACAGGAAGAAAATACTCTGATTTGGGCAAACGGAGGAAAGCATAAGTGCTGAGGTGGAAAAATCTAAGATAAAACCTCCTGGCCCCCAATAAGGCCTCCAAATGTTCAGTAATCAAGCCTCCTCAGGATGCCGTCAGCCAGACAGTGTCAGTTGGCGACCCCCAGGGGGAGAGCTTTCTCTGTGGGCGCACCCACACTCTGGACTAAGCTACCCCCCTGAGCTTCTGACAGTCCCCGATCTTCGGTCCTTCCACCGTGACTTGAAGAGATGGTTATTCCAACAAGCGAGCCTGGACTGACTTGTGATTTTAAATTGGATTTTATAGTTGTTTTAAATTTTTAAACTGTCATGTTAATTATTTATTGAATTTATGGGTTTAATTTTTTTTTTAATTTTCTATTTTGTGTTCTTAATTGTTGCGAGCTGAGTCCCTAGGGAGAAGGGTGGCATATAAATTCAATATAAATAATAAATAAGTAAGTAAGTAAGTAAGTAAGTAAGTAAGTAAGTAAGTAAGTAAGTAAGTAAGTAAATAAATACATAAATACATAAATACACAAACAAACAAACAAACAATTGGCTGATAAAGGTAGTCATTGACTTACAAGCACAAGGGAGCCTGGAATTTCTGTCATGGTGGTCATAAGCTGAGGCACCTATAAGACTGGACTCTATTTTATAACTTTTTTGCAGCAATTATTCCCAAGATTTTTGGGGGGCTGAACCTGGCCAAAAAAGCTGGAAATTAGCCAAAAAATGTAATTAATTGCAGTCGTGTGACCACGGAACACTGCAACCATAAGCCAGTTGCCAAGTGCCAGGAGTTCAGCTTTGTGACTGTGGGTGTATGTGTACTAGAACTCTGGAATCGGTTCATAAATAGTTTTTGCTAAGTTTCCAGTAACCGTTGTTAAGCAAGGACTACCTGTAATGGGAAGGAAACTGGACACCCTGCTGGGAGAATATTATAGAAGAGATTATGGCTGATTGATAAGAAGAATGAATAGGACCTATCTAATTTTCTGTTCATACTATTGAATGGCAGAAGAATTGGGTTTTGTGACAGCTGTCTAGTTGAACGAGAGATACATACTATTAGAAAACTGTAATGCAAATAAAAAGAAGGCATATGATCGAAGCTGGTAGTATTCAACCTCTAAAAGCCAAGAGCAGATATGAATAATTCAAAACTGCCTCCAACAAATTATCCTGGGTTTATCTGGAAACAAAATCAACCCTCTGGAGCCTCCTACCCTTCTTATGACAGCCCAGTTCACGCTGAACATTCTTTCCTCTGGGTTTTTAGAAATGTTTTTATAATAAATGAGTGTTCAGGCATGATGTGCAGATGATAACATTTACAACTAGGCCTTACAAGAGTAAGAGTTTGATCTGAAATTCATTTCTGAGTTGTTAATTATTCACCACCCTGGTTCATGCAACTGGATAAAAATTAAAAACTAGCAAATTAATTTTCATTTGTCCACATACATTATTTAGTATTCCTCCCACTTTAAAGACACATAGGGATAATTTGAAGCATGCTGCACATTTGGAATGCTTCATGGTGCACATTATTATTGCAAGATGTTGAAAGAAAATTAAAAAAAATTAGAATACTTTAATCTGACATGTGCGTTGGTTGTTTTTTTTTTTTACTTTTTACAAAAAGAAAGGGGATGCAATTATGCCAGAAAAAAGGCACTATATCCTAAATATATTCCACTTGGAAGAGAAAAGTTATTTCCCAAAAAAAGTACAATAGACCCATTTATAATAGAAATACTACTCAGTGCAACAAATGTAAAATCATTTGAGGGATGCTTCTTACACATGATGTCAATAAAGAAAGGATAATTCTTTCCTATACCATCATATTCAAAGAATGTACCACTGGGTCATATGGACACCTAATATTGTTACATCATAACATACTGTATGTATCTCACGATATTTATCTTTAAAATCACCGGTTTACTAAGTCATCCCTCCAGAAAATTTTAAAGTTGGTACATTTTGAATATAATTTATATCCTATTTTTTTAAAATGCTGTCAGTCATCTCTTAAATGAAATAGGAAAAAAGTCCATTAGCAACGAGAGAAATTCATTCCTTTCATGTATTAAATATTGATGCATTCTTCCTAAATCTATATCTTCTCAATTTTAATATGAAAACTCTGTGCTACCTTTCATGCTGAGGAAATTTCACCAGAAAATGTGGACTTCAAGTTGAGACTGATTCATTTTTTTACCTACAGTGCAAGCTTCATACAATATTCTTTTGAATTTCATACCTATTACATGGAATGTCACAACTGGGTAATGTGAGTGGATTCTCCATGCTCTTACTATGGCCAAAAGACTAATATCGCAGCATGGGGCTGTGGTGGCACTGTCATTAGAGTACAATACTGCAGGCTCCTTCTGCTGACTGCCTGCTGCCAGCAATTTGTCAGTTCGAATCTCACCAGACATAAGATTGAGTCAGCCTTCCATCCTTCTGAGATTGGTAAAATGAGCACCCAAATTGTTTGGAGCAATATGCTGACTCTCTAAACTGTTTAGAGAGGGCTGTAAAGCACTATGAAGTGTTATATAAATCTAAGTGCTATGGCTATTGGAAAGATATAAAAGTTTGACCTCATTTACCCAATGGATTGAGGAACTGATTAAACTTGCCATTTGTCAGAAGATTTCAATTATTTAATTTCTATAGCCACTCATCTCAACAAGTGACCCTGGGCAGCATACATTATTTATTTTTATTTTATTTATTTTATTACACTTATTATATTTATTTTATTATTACACTTATAAATATTTATTTTATTAAACTTATATACCGCCCTTTTCCCGAAGGACTCAGGGCGGTGTACACGGCAATTAAAATAAAACCAGATACAAAAGTTAAAAATATATTAAATTAACGAGCGCCAACAAACAAACTCAAAATTAAAACAATAAACCCCTCAGTCCAGGCCAGCCAATTCAAAAAGCCATGTTTTCAAGTCCCTTCGGAGGGAGCGGAGGTTGGGAGCCGTCCGGAACTCCATCGGCAGTTGGTTCCAAAGGGCAGGTGCCCCAACTAAGAACGCCCTCCCCCGAGGAGCCGCCAGCCGACATTCCTTGACCGGCGGCACCCGAAGGAGGCCCTCCCTATGGGAACGGACCGGGCAGTGGGATGATGTTGCTGGCAGCAGGTGTTCCCGTAAATATCCCGGACCCAAGCCATTCGGGGCTTTATAGGTTAAAACCAGCACCTTGAATACATTATAAAAAGTAAAACTGTAAAAACTATAAAGAACAAATATATATGCATGTTGAGCAAAACCATTGCCATAGATCCTTTGTATGAACAGGTGACATGATAGCATTGTTCCAATAGCCTTCAGAATTTGTGGGGCTCCAGCACTGGAGGTTTTAAGAAGAGATTGGAGATCCATTTGTCTGAAATGGTATAGGGTTTCCTGCTTAAGTAGGGGGTTGGACTAGAAGACCTCCAAGGTCCCTTCCAACTCTATTGTTCTGTTAAATGTAGATAGTAAGAGTTAACTGTTATAATGATATATTATACTTTGTTTTATTTTTCTGTTTTCTTTTTTCACTTTTAAAGCCCTTTTATGTGTTGTTTTATTCTCTGGGAATACATCTATTTGCATATAGTTTGTGTTTTGTTCTTTTTTCTGTCATTGTTAAGGAAAATGTAAAAAAAACTTAGTAGAAGCTTCATATCACAGGGAGGTTGTAGAAAACATTAATAATTTGATACTATCTATAATAAATTCTATGTTAATATATTCGGTAGTTAGAGTAAAAGAACTGAGGCTTTGGTTCAAATATTTAACATGAAGATCAACAAGTAACTTTAAACCAATTGTAGCTTTTTAGTGTGAACCATCTAGCCAAGTTTTATGATGATACAGCAGAGGCTGACAACAAATGTATAAATCACTCTGAGCTACTTGAAGGGAGATCAAGATTAAAATGGTGTAAATAAATACAAATTTTAAAAATAGCCATATACGTTTGTGGGTTCTTCATGGATTTTGAAGAGAAGAAGCTGTTGAATATAAATTCATCATGAATTTGAGAACTATCTTCACTTTACAGATTTTTTGGAACTTTGCTGAAACACAAAGGACATAAAACTATTCAATAAGCCTTTGTCAACAGTGGCAATATCAAAAAATGAGTACAAATATAGGGTGGAACCCTTAACCACTTGATTCTAAATGCATTACAAATGCTGAAAATGCTTGTGGTTTGCTATGCATTTGATGTACCTTTTTCTAACTGTGAAGATTGAAGATTTTGCTCAGGATCTGGTCATCAGAGCCTCAAGTTTTAAAAAATATAAATCCCAATTTGTTTATGATAAGAGTAACAAATGAAGGAAATGTGATTAAATGATGAATTATGTAGCCAAGGAGCACTGGCAAAGCAGATACTGTGGCTCTTCTCCAAAAGTAGTAGGGGCCTTCCAACAATGACTTTTGAATTGTGTGCACAAGCTGCATAGGAAAAGCAATTCTTTCTCCCTCGCCTTGCAACTTTCTTCTATTCAGAAACATTCCATTTTACTATTCATTCTGGAGCAAAGCAGTGTATAGTTTAGTATTACTCCTTTTATATGGTATGCACTTATACCTAAGTAGCAAAGCAATAAAAATCACAATAGAATAGAAACGGTTGTCAACCATATAACACTACAATTATGATTTTTTGCCTAGGAAAAAGGCTCTTCCCTCTTAGCGTGTGTGTGTGTGTGTGTGTGTGTGTGTGTGTGTGTATGCCGCATGTTGCAAATTTTTTCCACTCTGCTATGTCACTGGTTTCTTTGCGGTGGCTATTTCTGTCATCCATTCTACATCAATTGATATACATCAATTTGAAGTAAGGCAGGGGTGTCAAACATGTGTCATCACGACATCATCACACAATGTATCATGACTTTTCCCCCCTTCGCTAAACCAGACATCGGCGTGGCCAGCACGTGACACATACAGGCGGTATGACAGCCCTGATGTAAGGTGTATCACTTCTTGTACTTTGCCAAATTTCCTATCACACTGTGAAATCTTCATTTCATTGAGCTGAATTTGCTACTCAGTGTACAACTTTCTCCTATTGAACTGAACAACATGAAACATTCCCACAAAGTTCAGCTCTATGGGTATTAAACTTATTTGATTGCTCTGAGAATCATTAATCTAAAATGTCATTTTAATAACTGATTTTGATTTGTTAGCAATTAGAATTTCATTTCTGGGTTTCCAGAATCCATAAGCCTATTTAATTTCTGATGATGTTAAGCTACAGACTGAAGTTGCCCAGTGAAAGTCTCCTGTAACATGACAGTCATTAAAACTGGAAGCATATTTCTCATTTTAGGTTCTCAATAAATAACTTTTAAAATCATTTTTTCTCGTTTAACATTCGTAACTATGAGTGCATGGCTCTTGAAATTGATATACTAATTGTATTGTGAGAATTTCTGCAAGTCAGGGTGGTAACAGTCTCTTTCCAAAATAATCAGGAAGTCCCTATGCAAACAAAAATTTCCAAATACAAATTTACAAGCCTAAAATAGTTAAAATCAGTTCTGGTCTTAGAAGAGACTTCAAGTGGTCCTTAAGAACTGAATGGTAACAGATTATCTATTTTGCCCTGGCCTGCTGTATTATATTGGAATATCCTGGATGAGATCTTCATGCTGACATGTGTCATCTTAATTTATACTGCAGGATAAGAAGAAATTTCAAATCACACCCAGCACAGGGACCATGAAAATCCAAGGGAAGAATGGAAGATTTAGAGAAAGGCAGGCTATTACTGATGAATCAGTGAAGTTGAAGCATAAGGAGTCCTAATTTGTCTATTCATATAATATTCACCAGAGGTTGAAGCATTGCAGGAAATTGTATATAGACAAGTAAGCATCAAGTATCCTGCCCTACAGGATAAAATCACTCAATTTGCAACAATAACAGATGTTGACAAGAAGGAAGCATTATGTCTATTAAGGCTTAAATGAAGAGATATATTACCAAAATGAACTGACACATTCTAGTGGAACAATTTTACATTGGAGTTTCCTTTTTCCAGTTCTTTGCTTGAAGCATGATGGCTTTCAGATCAACTGAAGAATATTTCTTGAAGGACTGCAAAGCTTTCTTACTGAATATTATCCCTTTTTTATGTTAGATTTCTATGTATTAATTCAACAACTTTGTCAACTGATCTATTCTCCCACGTAGACCTTAGAAAATAATTGTTGGTATATTCATATGAATATTTATATCTTAACAAAATTAATAATTTTCTTCATAAATAAGGTGGTGCCTAGAACACTGCAGGTAAAAGATGATAAATCTTTTCACTAGAAGCTCGTATCTCAGGTTATGCTATCATGTTAAGAGTGGTGAAGGATCAATATATTTTCATTCTTGTTACCTCCAAAGAATGCTAGTTAATACCTCTTTTTAAGATCCTTTCAGGGAAAGAAGAACATATCCAGGGTTTCTGTGAAGACTTTTCTAGGTCCCTGGAAGGTAAAATTGTTCTGACGTGCTCAGTAGTTGTGGGGAAAATTTCAGAAGGGTTGCAGTTTCAAAGAATCCTGGAGGAAGCAGATTATTTGGACTCTTTTGTCATGGACTTGTTTTTCAATCAACTCCATTTCGGGTTTTCTTACCAACCTCACTGAGACTGTAAAGACACACCCAGTTTTACATCCTGGTCCTTGCCACGTAGCTTACTACGTCAGAGACTAAGAATGCACTCATGCGCAAAATTATCCTATACTCCTACTCTTTCCTTCCCCATCTTGAACTGTTAAGATGTAGACATGTATTGTCCTGTTCCGGCAGTTAAGTAAACTTACCAAACTTTACCAAAAGGCATGTTCCTGATTATTAATTGCTCGAGCTACAGGGAGTGGTTCTGCCTCTAAACTGCATATTCCCCACACTTTTCAGTCTTGTTTCAGGACTGGGTATAACAATGAGACTGCGTGGATTGCCCGTGTGTGGGACTTCTCCTTTTGGGACTGGAGAGAAAGAGTGCAAACTTCCTGGCAATGTCTGATGTCTCAGCTTTTTCTGAGAATTTATACCTTCAGGCACACCTACCTTGTTACAACCTTAGTGTGTTCTTTATTTCTAGTGAGAATATTGAAAGCATGGACTCCACGATGGAAAAACTCCTCTTCCTCATTTTTGACTGCACAAATAATTGTGGTTAGGACAACCCTGACTACGTAGGTAATGATTAGGCACAGAAATTTATGATACATTATATGTCCTGTTCTTAAGCTGTTAGAGCAATGTTTCTCAACCTTGCCAACTTTAAGATGTGGACTTTAAGGTGTGGACTTCAACAGAAATCTGGGTGTTAAAGTTCACACTCTTAAGCTGCCAAGGTTGAAAAACACTATGTTAGAGCAGTGGTTCTCAACCTTCCTAATGCCGTGACCCTTTAATACAGTTCCTCGTGTTGTAGTGACCCCCAACCATAAAATTACTTTCACATGCACCTGTATTTGTATTGAAATATGTGTTTTCCGATGGTCATAGGCGACCCCTGTGAAAGGGTTGTTTGACCCCCAAAGGGGTCCCGACCCACAGGTTGAGAACCACTATGTTAGAGGTTAATAACAAAACATTAATTCCTGCACCAATATAGATCTTTCAGTAATGTTACACTAGGATCACTAAGCACTTTTCAAAGCAGCTTGGTGTTATGTTTTGCATTAAAAACAAAGAAAATCTGACAAATTCATCCATCTTTAGAAAGGAATAAGAATAATTGGTCCTCTATATTTCCTATCTTTCTTGATTCTGTGGACACAATTGATATCTGTTAATAAAGAGCTTTGTTTCATTCCTCATATTTAAATACAGTTTCCTACAGGTTAGGATTCCTTTACCTTTTGTCATGTATTCTCTGGGGAAGTTTTCAAAATTCTTCACAGGAAGTTATATTTAATTTGTGTTACCTGTAAATGGTGAATATACCAAGTAGTCATGAATTTGTTTGTTTGTTTGTTTGTTTGTGTATTCGATGAGATTTTTATGCCACCCTATGTCCCAAAGGACTTAGGGCGGCTCACAACAATAAAAACATACAATAGAAAAATTAAAAAATAATTAAATCCATATCCATGGATTTAATCCATTTAGCAAAACAATAGTCTCATTTTCCAGGTACATGTGCCAAGGAAGCACAACTGCCTACATTTCCTTCCATATATTATTATATTTTTTCATGGACTAAAGATCACTTTAGAGTCAGTTTGGTGTGCTGGTGAGGAAATCAGGCTAGAAAATGGAAGACTAGTTTTGTTTTAGGCACAGCATCTGGGTGACCTTGCGCCAGTCACTTTTCTCAGCCTTTGGAAGGTTACAATGGCAAACCAGTTGAAAAGCCTTGCCAAGAAAATTGCCCAGTGTCCAAGAATCAGACATGATTAAATGGAGGAAGAAAAAAATAACAACATCATCATCATCATTATTATTATTATTATTATTATTATTATTATTATTATTATTATTATTTGATTTATATACCACCCTATTCCTACTGGACTCAGGGCGGTGTACAGGACATTAAAAAACAAAAAGTACAAAAGTTAAAAGAATTAAATAAACACGCCCTAACAGACAAACTTAAAATAACCCTTAATCCAGCAACTTTGGTAAGCAAATGTTTATTGTTACTGAATAATGGAGGATAGTTAGTCTTTATTGGAACAATAAACTTTCTCATCAATGGCTTACTAAACCAGCATTCACAGTTTGGTACCCATGAGGTATGTTGGACTTCAGCTGTCATCATTCTCAGCCATTTTTCTTAGTCATACCGACTGGGAATGCTAGACCAATGCCTATAATATAGAACCAGCTATGCTCAGGAAATACAAAATTATTTTAATAGTTTAAAGAGAAAATAAAACCTGTGTATCGTTACTACCAGTATTTTTATGCTATAGTTGCTATTTTTAAGTAAAGTCAAACACAGTGGTTCATAGTGGTTCACCTCAATGCAAAAGAGTATTTTTCTTTCCTCCTCTTCTTATTCTACTACTAATACTATTCCAATCACTACTACTATTGAATAAGGGAAATATGACTGAAACGTATTTTCCTTTGAATGTGGCAATGTAGAACTATGGGGCAAATCAAAATGGCTCTGTGTTTTGTTTGAAGCAACAGGACACTTCACAGATCTTTCTCTAAACCATTCATGAAGGAGAACTTGCAAGGAAACCATAACCTGATCTTTTTTCAAACAAAATTTTAATGCAAAGCATTATAATGCTTAGCATTCATTTACTTTGCTGGAAATGCTTGTTGCTCCTGCAATAAACCTTGTTATTTCAATATCACAAGAAAGTCAATGTCAGCAAAGGCTGGTGATTTAAATGAAAGTGGGCTTGTGTAAGCAAATCATTTACTACTCAAACAGCATATTAGTTCACCTTCCAGAGTTCTGCAACATATAAAATTGGTGGCTTAAAGAGATATTTATTTATAACCTTCAGTAGCAAATAATTCATCTTTTACATTTGTAGAAGGGTAGGGATTTGTGCATATTATTTATTTATGATAAACAGCAGTATCCAAAGCTTGTGGTTTCAAACTAATTGCTGCTGGTGAATCTTTGCTAGCATGACTGTTGAAAAGTTAATGTCATTTTTACCTCTGGTTTTTTAAAAAAACACTGAGATTTTAGGAGCAGAATAAGTCAGCAATATAAGCTACGCACATTGCATTGCATTTGAAGCATCTCTTTAAAAGGAACCTACTTCTCTTTGCCCCCCCCCGTTTTTTTGTACTTTGTTATATCTTAGCAATTCTTCTTTCTTGTCATTCTGTGGACAAATTATCTACTGTGGCCCTGAAACTAATTTCAGCATTAGAAGATGGTAACATACATTAGAGTATAATTATAGAAGAATGGCTCCTAAATATATTCTGAATATCCCATTCCACTCCTATGAATGAGTCTTTCTGTCCCATCCTCTTTCCACTGAGATCTTAAGTGGAGCATGTGTACAATAATGCAGGTGTTCCCAAAGGTGGGCATTCAAGTTTGTTAAGGCAATCCAACCTCTTAAGGCAAAGCAGTATTTTATTTTATTTATTTATTTTAATCCCATTTATATCCCGCCCTTCTCCGAAGACTCAGAGCGGCTTACAATGTGTTTTAGCA
>JANHFR010008126.1:28245-38516 GCA_032468015.1 Mimophis mahfalensis | reverse complement strand
TCGAACCACTGAACTGCCGACCTTTCTGATCGACAAGCTCAGTGTCTTAGCCACTGAGCCACTGCATCCCCTTTAGCCAACTACTATTAACCTTTTCCTCCAGTGCTCAGCTCTAAGAGTGTTTTTGTGCATATTCTTAGTCATGTAGGGTAGCAGTGAGATTAGTGCTGGCCAGTGCCCTGGATGAACGAAGAGCCATTTTTATGCCTTAGTTTGCCTCACCAGGTGTGTTCCAGGTAGATTTGAAATATAGTTCCCAATTTTTTCATTTCTTATCAGCAAAGAGTTCTAGTTTGACCCCAGCTGAAAAACACTATATTGGGAAAGGCTGAGTAGTAAAATTCCAGCCTATTACCAGCTCAAACTACAGTGCTTTTCCCATCTATGGAGCTTCTTTGGTGTTGTAAACTAGACACAGAAAAGGCCGTTCTTCCTGACTGACATTCAGAAGAGGAGTTGATGCAGTTTCAGTTCTACACCTCAGTCTGATATCCATCTAATTCTAGATTAATAATTAATCCATTCATCCAAGGTCTTTACATTCTGTATTTTTACCACCTTCTCCAATACTTGAAATGGTTATTCAATATGGCTGGATCAAGAGTTGGTTTCTTTAGGGGACGCACCAGCACCTCCTGCAAGGCAAAATGTATAATCCTTTTTTTTTCAAAGAAATATTTTTTACTTCTAAATGTGCACATCACATAGTTTCCTGTAGGAGTCATATAATGAATAGATCCAACCCATAGGTGCCAGAGTTTATATTGCCAAGGACCTGTCCACAAGATTAAAAAAAATATCTGATATAATCTTGAAAGATATTATCCAGTTATCCGAAATCTCATGCCATATTCTCCTTTATCACTGATAATTTTTCTTCTGGACTCATAGCATTTCCTGCAGTATTCCCCCCTCTCTGTTCCCACGTCCAAACACTAATGCAACAGGTATTTGTCACAGACATAAGATTGGTCCTCTCCTAAATCTCATCACCTAAGTCTTGTAAATTACAGGCCCAGACAAGCAATCCTTGTTCCCCTTGAGAACTCAGTGTTCTCAAAGTACTTCGACTTGCACTTTCGATACTTCCTCTGTATCTCATCCAGAGAGTAGAGTTCTTAAACCTGGCCATAACCTTTGGTAGTTAAAGGTAATGTTTCATATTTGGAGCCTACGAGATAATAAAAAGCAATTTGGTTTTGATTCCCCGCTTCTTGATTGCCCAATCTAGGCCCTGAAGAAAGGCATCACACATAGTAATCACTGAGATTTTATTTTATTTCATTTCATTTCATTTATTTATTTATTAATCAAATTTATATAGCTGTTCATCTCAAGAGAAGAAGATAGATAGAGCCAGGAAAGGAGATGGAAATAACTCTTTTGCATTTTTAGTGTTACTATCTTTCTCAACCTTGTCCTTTTTTCTAGCCTGTATTTATTAAGCTGAATAAACTGTATCTGTATATACTAGAAGGCCATCTTTTGTTGAGCCATTCCTCACAAGAAAAAAAAATATCTCTATTGATATGACTACTCCTTATTGATTTGCCCCACAAGGGGCATATATTATTAGTGCCTCTGAGGGTCTGTGATTCTGAAAAGTGTTGTTGACTCTGAAGCAAATCCCTATCTTCAGATCTCTGTGATTAAGGGTTGGTCCTACAGTAGAAGGATAATGAGCTATTGAAGTGAAGTGTGAAAGGAAAATTGATGTATCACTATTTCTTGTCTCTTTAGGGTACTACCACCACCTCTACATCTCAATCAATCCTAAGCATGACTGAAAACAACAAAAAAACACATGGTTAAGACATAAAGTTGTATTCACAATCTTAATGTAAACTTTGGAGCCAAGAAATAGGATATAGGCTAGCACTTGGTAGAGTAGCAGTGAAGGCATTGCAAAGCTATTCAGATACCAGGGTGTGTCTATCAGCAAAAGTCAGAATTATGCAGGAAATGGTTTTTCCTGTTGACAACCCAATCCAGTATAGAAAAAATATTGCTACTTTTGAAGGGGAAGACCCTTGAAAATCTCATGGATAGCCCAAATAACCTCAACAAATGAATCACAGAGAATATCAATCCAGAATTCTTACTTAAAGCACAAATGACCAGGCCAAATTGGATCGATCATGCAAAATATGGCTGTCTAGAGAAGTCTGTAGTACTAGTAAAGGTAGATGGAAAGAGAAGAACATGACCCGTAGCATGGTGGATGGACTCAGTCATGGATGCTTTAGGCATATAAGGCACCTGCATGCAGAATTCCACTTGCCAACTTTGTCCCTCTAAACAATCTTTTTAATATTCAAAAATTTAAAATAAAATTACACAACAAAACTTATGCAAGGGCCTGGTGGCTTACGGATATATGTTCTGTTGGTGGCCAAGTATTTATATGGGAATCAAGCCAATCATTGATATAATATTTCTTTTTAAAAAAGACCTTGTACAGTGCACTGCACACTGGCTGCCCATCTCAGAATGAAGAAGCACGCAGGAACGTGTCTTCATGAACTCTGGGGAGAAGTTTCTTCCCTAGTGTGGAGACCACCACAGAGAAGGAGCACTTCTTGGTCCTCATCCCACTTAACTCATGGAAGGCAGGGACATTCAGCATATCTTCTTTGAATGCATAAATGAACCACCTGTAGTTGGAACAGACTGTCCTGGAGGTACATGAAATCCAAGCTATATGAGTGAAGTCTTCTTTATGGCTTAAAATGGTAGCTTAGATTGTATCTTGAAGCATGATGGCAGGTATTCCAATGATGGAAGCAACAATATTGTAATGCTAAATCATCCTTGTTAGCAGCTGTTCTACGGTATTTGGGTATAATTGTGCTGCCCAAATCATCTCCAAAGGCAACTCCATATAGAATGCATTGCAATAATCTAATTGTACAGTGCACAATTGACAGTGTACAGTGATGAGCAAGTGAGTAATGGTTATAAAGTAATTCATTTTTCCTCAAGTCTTCCTCAACAATCTCCGAATATTTCGGGATTGGAATTACCATGCTTCTTAACCTACATAGGTTTTTGCTGACTGGAAATTTTTGTAATCTAATATATCTGAATCATCAAGACAGGAAGGGCTATTTTGATCCATAGATTCTACTCTCATTTTATTGTTGATCCTGAATATGTATTGCTCTTTTCTCTGCAGCCAATTTACTTTACCATCACATAAAAAAAAAAGTTTAAAACTACGGCATCAGCACACTTCATCATTTTATCATAAAAGTCCTAAAAATGTTTCAATGAGGGACATGGTTTTCTTAAAATTTTACTCTCTGTCAGCATAGCAAAACTTGTTTAACTGCTGACTTTAAGTATATTGAGTAGTTAAAGATTTAGTAGAGTGATATGGATCATCTATAGAAATTGTTGTTTTCCTAATTAATTTATCTTGGCAAGCTGACTCCATTCTTCCATTTGACAGTTGGTGTATGGACTTGTGAGGTTTCTGTTCCACTGACAAATCATGAAAGGAGAGATTCTGCTTTCAGTGCTTACTCTGGCATTGTTATGTTACTGGCATTTCATTTTTTTAAAACAACAACATAGGTTTCTCAGATGTGGGCAATTAGTTTTGTTAGAAAAAGATAAAGAGTCTCCTCTTGCTGAAAAGGAAGATAAAATATGAACCTTCTTTATATGGTGAATTAATTGTAGTTAGGTATTGCCTACTTTGATTTGCAGTAATTTCCAAGTTTTTAGATACATGGCAACAAGGTTGTAATGAAGGCACTAGTTCTCTGAATACTTTTTGAGTATGTTATTTCCTATTGGTTGAAAACTATCTCCTCTTTCAAGGAGCATTGCAAATATCCAAGGCTAAGGATGTAGTGGGTGTGTCAATTTATTTTCCAAAGCTCCAGAGGCAGGACAAGAAACAATGGATGGAAACTAATCAAGGGCAGAAGCAACCTGGGATTTAGGAGAAGCTTCCTAATAGTGAGGACAATTCACCATAGGAGTAGCTTGCCTTCAGGTGTTGTGGGTGCTTCATCAATGGAGGTTTTAAAGAAGAGACTGAACAGTCACTTGGCTGAAGTGGTATAGGATCTCCTGCTTGAGCAGGGGGCTGGACTAGAAGATCTCCAAGGACCCTTTCAGCTCTATTCTGATTCTGAGATAAGTGGAGAATGATCTTATTTTACTGATCCAGACAATTATGGGGACAATTGCAACATAGAAGCCTACTAAGGCTGAGTTCCTTGTGTATAGACTTCCTTATACTGTACAGGTAATCCTGGGATTATGACATTCATTTGGCAACCATTCATCCTTAGACAGTACTGAATGAATGGTACTTACAACTGGTTCCCAGAATTCTGGCTGTTACAATATCCTGATGGTTATGTGATCATAATTTCCAACATTCTCTGGTGACATCCCATAAGCAAAATCAATGGAGAAATTATTACATGAGGTCCTTGTTGAATGACCCGTGCCATCCTCAGGTTATGATGGGACTGGTGGAATTGCCACTAAGTCATGCAGTCCTGTGATGTTGCACTTTACAATGGCATCAGTGATGGAGATTATGGTCCCAATTGCTCTCAACCCATGGACTACCTGTACTCAAGATGTTTGATTTCATTAGTGTTTTACTTGTGTGGCAATCTGTGCCTGCAAAAGCTTTTCCACTACAGATGGGCATTCTAGTGTATGGACATTTGGTGGTAGTATCATGGCAATTCTTTCTTCAACACTGAATGATTGTCATAGTTCTGCCACTAGATATTCAAATTTCAAACAATGCCTTCCTAAATGCAAATGAGACATGAAGGTTTCTGCTTACTTCTCTGTAATAAATGCAGAGCAATGCTTGTGGCATACCATGAAAAGGCTCTTAACATGTTACCCTAGGAGATGGCTGCTGTGGCTGCAAAGAATTTAAAGTTTTGTGGCATCCTGGAGAGTGTTTAATTGCATTTGTGTTTCATTACAACACTGTCTCTTTTTGGCTAAATTTATTTTAACTAATTAGTTTGAAATGTCAGAGTAGTATTTCAGATGACAGAAATGCACATTGTCTCATATAATGGATAACTCTAGTGAAAAATATGTACTGTGGCATCTGATCTAATTAAACATTTTTAAAAGATTTCTGGCGCATTTCTAAGAAAATACTTGAATGGGATTGTATTTCTCATATTGGTACATATACATCAGTGGCTTTTTAGATGGATCAAGGTATTATAATTATAAAACAGTCTACCTGGGGATACTATCTGAAGGATAACATAGATCATGGCTGTTAAACTTGTGACGTCGCATTGCCATCATGTGACATTCTGTGAAATTTTTCCCATTTGTGGAGCTTGAGTGGGCACGGCCTGCACATGACGCATCCTGCCCATGGGCCACCAGCTTGACACCCCTGGTATAGACGATCCTTAAAAACCCATTATAGGTATATATCACAGAAGTGAATAAGGATGAACATTTCTATCCCACTTTTCCTCCAAGGACCTCATAGCAAGATACTTCAATCTCTTAACTCACTTCTCCATTTAGCTTCTCAATCTAAACCACCCAGTTGTGACCATTCCTGGATTGGGAATTGCTGCTCATTGTCACACACAGCTTAGTCACCTCAGACACATTTTGTATATGGGGCTGCCCTTGAAAAGCATTTGGAAGCTTCACCTGGTCCAGAATTCAACAGCACTTATAGTTTTGGGTATATCACAACATGCCTGTATAATTCTGCTGTAATGTGAGCTGCATTGGCTTCTAGTAGGTTTCCAGGTATAATTCAAGGCATTAGTTGTCAGTTTCAAAGGCCCTGTGTGGCACAGTTACTTGCGGTTACCTTTTTGTCTGCATTTTTGCCTCATATTTTAAAATGAAGCAAGGGTTTTTTTCCCTTGGCTCTTTTGGCTGCTCATGTGATTGTTGCATGCTACCAATGTGACAATTTGGCAAGTTCTTCTTAAAACATAAGATGCTTGATGAGATGTGAGACTGAGAAATAATTCTTGACAGTTATAACACAGGCAGATAAACAATTCTACCAGGCACCAATAATTCTGTAAAACAAAACCATTCTGTTTGTATTCTGTCTTTTCATGCTTGTCAAATGGTTTAACAGTACATTACCTGTAACAAAGATTCGTGTTATGTTTCTTTGGCCAAGCTTTGAATCTTGCTTAGTGTTGCATATAAATTCTTTTTATTACTTACTGTGGGCTGTACTCCTGTACAGGACAGATGAGTAAAATAGCTTGTCAGATATACATGAAGGGTTTGCAAACATATGACAGCACAATAGGCTTAGATCAGCCTTGTGCAATTAGGCATTCTCCCAGAAATGTTGGACTGCAGCTCCCATCAGACCTGGATCAGGATGGCTACAGATGATGAGAATTATAGCTCAACATATCTGGAGAGCATCAGGTTCAGAAAGGCTGGATTAAACAATCTGTTCAATTGATGTAATCCAAAGGATGGCGGCTTCCAAATTTTGCAGATGACAATTTGTAAATTGTCTTGTAAATGTCCTTCTGTTCCATTTATAATTTCTGATTCTCCAGTAATATCTCTTCCAGGATCTGTTACCATGATTTGTGAGTGGCCAGAGCTATGCAGGCCTTTTAAGTTTCTTCCTAAGTAATTCCCCTTCTCTTGTCTCTTAGTATAACTCTTACTTATAACTTATAATACCATTATCTCACAGTCTTTGAGAAATAGGACACTCCCACATTGCATGATTGCCATTTCTGACTCCCTCACTAACCAAGCAAAAGCAACCGATCCAATACACTTTTCAGTTGTTCCCTTAGCTGATTAACAGGAGGATGTAAAATATATAAATTTTTTTTTAAAATTTTTAATAGCATCTTGCCGTGATACTGAAAGGATAATTTGTTATCCACTTTGGAACCTGGTGCTTTTCTCAGTAGATGTAAGCATGGTTGCATGTTGTCACAGAGTCTGGAGTGATGGAGAGGGGAGAAGCATTCTAAATAATAACTGAATAAAGGCTCAAGAACAGATAGTTGAAGATTGGCTGTGTGTTAGGAAAAGATGGTCCTGGAAGAATAACATTCTCCTCACCTACTAATTAGGTGAGGAAAGAAAATGAATTGCTGGTAACTCCAGTCTTGTAGAGGTTCAGGGAAAGAAACACCTGTAGCAGCATAGTGGTCTGCCCATGTTTCCAGTATTTTTGTCAATTCTCATCCTACTTCCTTTGGCTAGATTGCAAGGCATAGAGGAATAGTTGCAACATTTTTTTGCAAAGACAAAAAAATTCAAATAATTGAAGATATGTTTCAAAGTAAAATCAGCAGTGGAGGGTGAATTTTTCTGACCTTATGCAAATAAATCAATCAGCCAATCTATTAATCTGAGGGTAATTGTGAAAGATGACTCATGAAACCATCAAATCCCTTTCCTTTTGAGTCCTGTAAACAGAATATTGTATCTGAGGGAGCAGGATGTAATGAAAATTTTCACCAATAGGAAAAGAGGTCCATAAATTTGGTAGAACATCCGAACATAGCAGATGGAATGATTGCAGTCTTTATGTCTTGCACTTGCTCTCTCTCTCTCTCTCTCATTCACTCACTCAGTCATAAATAGATAATTTTGGGCTCTCCGTTGCTGAGAAAGATATAATTCAGCTCAACTGCTGGACATAGATGGTGGTAGGAGAACACAGGTATAGAATTTAGTTTGAAGCAGTACATCAACATTGATATGGATCTTTCAAAGGCATATTTTGATTTCCATCAAGATATCATAATTCTTTTTCTTTTCATTAAAATGTTTTTGTCTCTTCATTCAGATATTTTTAAAAGATCTATGCAGTTGCTATTTGATGCTGCTGTTCCCTTTCATTAAGTTTTATTTTCTACGTTCTACCTTCACCCCCATTTTGTTGGCCTAACAAAGCTTGTAAGTACATTGGTAGTAATTGCCTCATATATGTCCCAGGATATATCCCCAAACAGCATGATTTAAGATAAATGTCATTTACTACTATAACCACAATTAGCTTATTCATTTAAATAGTACTTTAGCATGCAAAAAGTTAGTCCAATTTTTCCCCCAATCTTCATCTTCCAGAAGTATTGAAATTGGAGGTTGAAGAATTCTGTGGTAATAGTGATAAGTAAGTATTTATCAATGATTAATTCAAAAAGCTTTTTATTTATCTTAAATCATGCTGTTAATTGAAATGTATATATTTAATAGAATTAATACCATTTTTGTGTAACTGCTCTTGTGTAATACTTAAATATTCAATATCATCTTAAACAAGTGAGAACTATTGCATGTAAAATGGCTCCCTTCAACCCAACCTAGAGGGGCAAATTATGAGGTATGCTGGGCACGGCAGTTCTGCAACAGGCTTCTCAGTCCGGCTCTAGTTTCTCATAGCAATGTTTAGTTTTAATTATGCCCTCTGTAGCATTTGGACTTCCTTCCAATTTTCATATTATTTCAAAACCAGTCTAATAAATGCTTCATCTTAATAAATATTTTAAATGACTCTGTTTTAAAATTAAATTAATTTAATTTTTCATAGGAGGCAACAACAGGAGAGTGTGGAAAAGAAGGTTCTAATTTTCAAGTTACCTCAGGACAAAACGACTGTGACCAGATGGGGACTGGCGGTTCCCAGAGTTTGGTTGCTCCTGCTGGCGTCTCCACAGGTACTTCAGCAGCAGCTTCTTTCTTCATAAGGTAATACTGCTGCATTGAATATTAAATAGCAGCAAACCAAATGTTCTTAAACTTCCTTCCTTTCAGGGACTGCTCAAGTAATTGGATGCAGTGAGGCTGTTTGGATAACATAATTATTATACATGGCAGCACAAGTCTGAAACCCTTAGTGAGGGGAGTGTAGTGAGCTACAGGAAATTGTGAGAAGAAACTGATGGCAAAATTAAGTTCCTCTTTCTACCCATTGTGCATCTGCTGGAAATCCTGCCTTTTTGGCCTTGCTCTGCCAAAAAAAAAAAAAGAAAAAGAAAAAAGAAAAAAACCCTGCCTGTGTTATAAAAGTGTATAATTCTATTGCCAACATTGGTTCCCCTCCCTCTTATTTGTAGAATTTACAGTGAATTCTTTTTCTTCCTGTGCTCTTGGAGAAATGTGATTTTTCTTAACAAGAGTTCTTAGCAATTGTATCACAAGTCCCACCATTCTTTATGGGAAGCTGTAACAATGAACAACAATAGGAAACAAAAAAGGGAATTGCTCATCTAGATAAATTTGCTTAAGGACCTTATTTTATGATGAAGTAGGATCCTCTTGTACGATTTTCTGATTCAGAAGCTTTGGAAAACACTGCCAGGAGCCTGTGCATTCAGAAGGCCTAGGTTCCAGGAGAAATTAGAAAAGACTACCTTCTAGAATTTGGAATAGGAAGCAATAGAGATTTAGACACTAGACTAGAAACCAGGAGATCATATGTCTTTAGTCCCATTTTAGGCCTAAAAACCAGCTGAGTGAATTTGGGCCAAGCTGCTCTCTCTGTGTACCCTAGGAAGAAGGAAACAATTTCTGAAAATCTTGCCAAGAAAACTGTGAGAATAATTATATAGAATAACTTGAAGTGCTCCCCTGCCCCGCAATGAGTTATTGACCTAAAGCAGTGGTGAGCACACCTGCATCCCAGAAACTGAAAGATCATATGATCTTCTGGTTTTTGGTGCTTCTGTGCATTTGCACAAGACCAGCTGTCCAGTACGCATGTGCTGGCTCTGCCAGAAGAGCAGCCACCGCCACCACAGGACGAGAAGCAGGAGTGAGAACTGCCGCTGGCAGGGGTGAAAGGGTAGTGGCAGCAGCAGGAGAGCAGATGGGGCACTTGACTGCCCAGCCAGCAAATGCTTCCAAAACCTGGAAGAGGCCAATGGTTCTGTGTGCCAGGAGAGATGGCTCTGCTTGCCACTTCTGGCACATGTGTCATAGGTTCACCACCACTGGCCTAAAGGCAATCTCTCAGTATTTTAAAATAATTTCTTCACAGCTGTTTAGACTGGGATCCCCAACCCCCCGGCCGTGGCCTGTTAAGGAACCAGGCTGTGAAGTGAGTGAAATTTCATCTGTGCAGGTGTGGGAACTAGATACGAATCGTCTTCCACGAAACTAGTCCTGTCCATGGAAAAATTGTCTTCCATGAAACTAGTCCTTAATGCCAGAAATGTTGGGGACTGCTGGTTTAGACCAAGGGTCTTCAAACTTGGCAAGTTTAAGACTTGTGGACTTCAACTCCCAGAATTCCTGAGCTAACATGA
>JANHFR010008122.1:257890-269609 GCA_032468015.1 Mimophis mahfalensis | reverse complement strand
AATCTTGATGTTCTCAAATTTCATTATGCATTTATTTTAAATGGCTGTAATTTTATCAGTCAGTCTTGAACTCACAAAGAAGCAAAGATGGAAGATAAGAAAATGGAAAAGTATTGTGTGCAGATGGAATTTAGTAATGTCTGGTTAAGGTCAGGAGGCACAATTCAAAGAACTGGCCAACAAGGCATGAGAAAGAAATGCACAACACCACCTTATTCAAACAAAGAGAAATTAAATTTATATGCCGTTAAAATTTTCTTCTGTTAACCTTTAACAAGACAAAATGGTGCATCATAGGGCAAAAGGTTTTCAACCAAGGTTACCTCAAATGAACAAACCTACAGAATGGGTCCAAAATCCAGGACTTATAACTCCCTTGGAATTGAAACACTGCAGATTTTATAAAACATTTTAGGACATAAAATTATCATAAAATGCCATAATACAAAATGTCATAAAACCTTTCCCATGGCCGACTCCTGATGTTTGACTGTGCTTTATAGCTCAACATGGGCTACTTTCATGGCAAATTCATCTGTGAATATGTCCTTGAGGTTTTAAGAATTTTTCAAGTACATTAGAAGTTTTGCTATTGTTGAAGGCAGTAAGGAATAAAGTAAGAAGCAATGAAAGGTTTTAATTTTCATCCTTTGCTTAGGTAAGAAAACATGTCTGAAAAGATGTCCAAATGGGTTGTGGGTTGTCTAGTAATGGTTAATTTCTTTTTGGAGTAAGGAAAAACCTCAAATTTCCATCATTGGTTGAAGCCACTGGGAACTATTTGTCTGCTTATTCAAAACTATTCTTCTAAAACAATACTTTTACATAAAAAGAAGATAGCTGGAAATAAGTAAAGCAGAGCACTATAATTTAAGCAATCCAATTCATGGCCTTATTTTCTACAAACTTATAGCACTATATGGAGAGTTTCTGTATTGGATTCAACCATTCCAGGGAATCCATTTGAACACTGTGTTCAGGAAAAAGCACTGATCACAAACATTAGTGATTTCCAATCAAGGCCTCAGAGAAAATTATAGCTTTATTATTACAATTTAATTTGAATTCATCTGATTCAGCATTCTGCTTTGGTTATCATTTTGGTAGGATTCTAAGATGGTATGTAGATCAGAAGTTCCCAACTCCCATGCCATGGCCCAGTGCCAGTCACAGCCCATTTGGAACTGGGCCACAGACTCAGGGTTTGAGTGAGCATGCATGCGCTCCATTTATGTGAGTGGCAGGCATGCCCAGCGCTTATGCAAATGAAGCTGCTGATGCATACATGCACTCTCAACCACTGCTTATGCAGAAGCATCCTTTTCTCCCCTCTCCACACTGGTCCGTAAAGACAGAAGGGTTGGGGAACACTGATTTTTTTTTTTTTAAAAAAAGGTCTTTATTTACAATTTAATCATAAAAACCAGAAAAAACAAAAAAATAGATACAATAAATGAAAAAGAAAACATTAGTTCCTCGTACTATTATAATTGTAAATACAAACAACCCAAAGAACCAACATAAAAAGAAAAGTAAAGAAATACAAAAAGAAATAGAAAAGGACGGAAAAAAGGGGAAGAAGTTGTCCACTTAAAAGTTCTCCAAAGTTCCCATTTATTGGCAGCTCTTCCATACTCCCACTCCAAGCTCCTAAAGGAATTCTTGCCTAACATCTGCATTATCACCTCACTCTCTTCTCCTAGTTAACCCAGTTCTTTGCTATTCCCCTTCATTTTTTCTACCCAGCCTTACCATGGTTCCCAGCTTGCCTGAAAAATCTTGTTGTCTTTCTCCCTCAGCACTCTAGACTTTTTATCCATTTCAGTACACTCCCAAATTCTCTTAATCAGACTTTTCCCTGTTGGAATGGTCGTGTTTTTCCATTCTTGCTCCAGTTGTATCCTCACTGCTGTTATGATATGATTTGCCAAGTATGTAACTTTTTTGTTCATTTTGTCTGGCATGAGCCCTAAGAGGAAAAATTCTGGTTTCAGCTCCAACCTAACCCCTGTCATATTTTGCAGTCGCCTTCTAATCTTCCTCCAGTATCCTTTAATTCTGGGGCAAGTCCACCACATGTGGTAATAGGTTCCCTGCCCCAAGGTACACCTCCAGCAGGCTGCCGAACATTCTGGGAACATTTTCGCCAATCTCACAGGTAGCAAGTGTCACCTGTAGAACATCTTATAGTTATTTTCTTTATAGGAGGATGCTAGTGTTATCTTATTGTTTTTGTTCCAAATTTCTCTCCATTTATCTATATCAATAGGTTGGGGAGCCCTGATGTAGACAATTATCTCAATTGTACATTGGAAACTTGGCTTGCGAATGCCTTAGTTCACAAACTATTTGGGTTCCAACCTGAAAATCCAGCCAAGTTTTGGTTCGGCTTCCTAACCAAAACTCGGCTGCAGACCCAAACAGCACAGAAAGCTTCCTTTCCATGCTGTTTTTGCTGTCTGCACAAGCACTTTGGGGTGTGACCAATCCAGGTTGTGAATGCAATCCTGGAATGGATTGCAAGCCGAGGTTCTACTGTACCTTATTATCTAGGAATGTAGAAAGGGAATAGTATGGGAATAGTTGTCAGGTCCATTCTGACCTGGAAAAAAATCATGTCAAAATGAGGATGTGAATAAAATTACTGTATGGTGTAGTCCAGGGTTCTGCAAACTTAAACACTCAAAGAGCCATTTGGGCCCATTTCCCACAGAAAAGAAAAGAAAACACCGGGAGCCAATAATTTAACAACCGGTATGACTGGGTGGGCATGTCTAACTCACACCACTTATTCCCACCCAGTTGCCTCCTGCTCTGGAATATGGAGTGAGTCTCCATCCCACACCATCCGCCTTGCCTTCTCAGGCCAGGCGAGGGCAGTGGAGGGCAGGGGCCAGTCAGTGGTGGGATCACCTGACAGGGAGCCACAGCAGAGAGGCAAAGGAGACGCATGTGGCTCCAGAGCCACAGTTTGCAGATCCCTGGTGTAGTCCATCATTATCTCCTTTCTCCTGGAGACCTATCTATTATGATATGGGGAACAGCCCCAAAGAAGAGGGACGATATCCTTCCTGTTTTCATCAATCTTCTTCCTTTACATTTTGCCATATGCCATAAACTTCCATATCTTTCACCACAAGCCAGATGTAAGCATAATTCTGCTAGTAGAAGTGATGCTTTAGTTTTACACGTGCCACTTTTTTTTTTTTTTACCAGTGTGAATTCTTCATAGGTGGCCAGAGTTGCTGACTTGAGATGGGTGGCTGTTGAAATTGAATAAATAAATAAAATACAGTTGCATAGTTCCATTGTGGTTATGGGAGCATTCCTAGTGGCATCTGGGTACATTTAATAATTGGTGTGGATGTGTCAAAATGACATGGAACAAAAGGAAGTCTGTGATTCTTTAAATTCATGTTTAAAGCAAAGCTGGGAAAAATTTACTTTAATTCATTAAAAGTAGAGCCTCTTTTAGGAAGGAGGGGAAGATGAGGAAACATGCTCTGTAATTTGCTTAACTTATATCTATGGAAATGAAGATTTTATAATAGAAATTCGGCATGTATTAGCTGTATTGGAATTATATTAAAGCATTTGAGCAACAAGAAGCCCTCCTAGGCAAAAGTCACTTTATTTCATAGAACTTTTTGCAAAGTTTCCTTGATGCTAAATTGGGTCAAATAATAAAGGGCAAGCATTAACCTTTTCACTTCCTCTGCAGAGCATGGAGGTTATACCCTTAGCATCTCAAGGGAAAATATGGCTTTTTGAACTTCATCTACTCTTCAAGTCAAGAAAGTATCTGCAATTAGAGCAATTACATAAGCAACACACATTTCTAATGCTGACATCCTTTGCATAGAAGAAAGTGATGGATATTCCTGCATATGACAAGGCATGCATTTTCTATTCTGTGCTTTTGTGTCCTGAGGGAGTAGACAAATTGCTTAAATAGAGAAATAAACAACTATATTAATAAAATATTTTCCCCCCACTTTTCTTAAAATTTAAGTGACCCTTTGATGATTTCTCTCTTTTTTTCACCCACAAGCCAAGCACAAGCAATATTAAATTGGATTTGGTCAACTATTTATATCAACTGTTTCCATTTCCTCTCATTTTTCTATATATTTCTCCTAATAGAAGCATGTTTTAAACATTACTTTGGCCTACAAAAATTACATAATCAAAAAATAATCAAGAAAATAATTTTAAAAAACAAGGAAATAGATCAAAAGAGATTTATAAACATGGCAAACTAACTTTAAAAAAGAAGAAAATGAAGCGACATCCATGAAAGTATTAGCATGCTGGCTAATATTAATCTGAAATTTTATATTCATAGTAAAAGAAGCAAATAATTAAACTCGGTCATTAGGCAGTCATTAACAACCGTAATTGTTATAGCTCAGATTATAAATTATAAATTGAGATAAAGGACTGCAATATTTCACCTAATTTACGAAAATTGGGAAATATCAGAAATGGTAATAAAATTATGATCTTCTATTCAAGAAAAGCCAAAACTATGTTTATTTGATTAATTTACTTTAAGAATAGCCCCACCCAAGCAATTATTCTTCTCCTTCCAAAGCATCTTATAACCAGGACATGTGATCACCTCCAGATCCTGAGAGTCACTAGAAGTTCCACCTCAACTAGTTGCTGATGAGAAAATACTATCTTATCATCTCTTGCATTTGAGGGAAACTGTTTGTTGACTTGCAAAAAAAAATTGAAAGACAACTGTAAAGAGGTTCTACATTAGGAGAAAGTGAGGGTTCAAAAAATGTAAATGATCAACACACACACACCCCAAGTTCTCCAAAAGCTCTCAGCTGTCTTGTGCATTAAACTTTTTCTGTTGCATTAATAAAAAGGAACACTGATAATTTGTGAAGGTAAATTGCATTTGGGCAGATTTGCAACTGGACATTTTCCCCAATAACCGTGACTACGAATGTATGTTGCTACATTACCTGGAAAGAGGGAAGGGAAAATAATTTCTGAGCAATGAAAAAAACCAAACGCTAAATCTCTCTGGGATGGAAAGTAATGGCTCATATGAGCCCAAAGCTGGAAGGCAACAATTTCTGCCGGTAGGAAAACAGCTTGCCCACAAGTTCTGCAGAACCATAGCAATTAAAAAGAACACACCAGCTTTGCTGTAGTTTCCAATAAACTGGGAAAGACTGAGAAATAAATCAAATTCACACTCCCAAAACAGATACTGTACCTTTCTTGAGAACTGGAATTGATTCAGAAGTGATGTAAAACATTGGAGTGGACCTAGTTCATTCATGCATAATCAGGCAGGACCTAATTATTTTAAGATGATCCATATTTCATCAGAAGAGGAGACCTATATAAATCCATTGGTGACTCCACAAAAGAACTGTTGCTTGTTTCTTTGTGCTATCCATCTTAATTTCATGGTGTCATTTTCTCCTTAACATTTTGGGAGGTGAAAAAAACAAAAGTCCTCAATTTGTGCAAAGTATAGTAAATTTAGAATATCCCAAAGGGCTGCTAGGCTATTACCATGGTTACAAACAAGTAATTAGGAACTGCTCCCAGTATGAAGCTCATGAGGTATATTAAACACCCAACAACATAAATCTCTGCTTACAATCCAAACAAGCATATATTGAAAGAATACAGCTATAAACTGGTGATTATAAAACAAATTTCAATAATATTCAAGTATATAAAAGTCTGATGACAGTATGAGATCAGTGAATGAAAAGGGGAAACACTACAAAAACAATTTGTTCCATGTACTCTGGGTACCTTATCAGGAGACAATTCATTTTTAATTTACCTATGAGGGATGCTAAGAAAATAACAGTAATATGGTCTGGAATAAAATGCTGGATCCTTTTTTGTTCATTTGTTTGTATATTTAAAGGAGATTCCTTGGATCTCAAATTATTTTTTTCTTTAAAAAAATATGATTGTGTCACCATCTCCCAGAATAACTGCACAAAATGTAGTTGGAGCATGTTCTTGGTTAGTTGTAAATTCTTTTCCTTGTTATATGCCTTTCCCTTTCCTATTTTATTTGAAACTTCCCATTTTAATTCACTGCATTTTTGCAGTTCATGAATAATCAATTTCAATTTGCACTAATCAGAATCTTTCTATTTTGATTATACTTAACAAAAGAATGCTCTTTAAACAAACAAAAATACTTAAGACTATAGATTACAAAAGGATGTGTTCACTGAATCTGTGCATCTATATTCTGATCTACTAGAGTATTTCCCTATTTTACAGTCTATGGAACATTAAATGAATAACTTTTATTGGCTCTTACTTAGAAATTCTAACTAGCTACCACAACATATGTCATCTAATTGTCACTTTTCTCATATGACTAATTATTTGAAATAGGGAAAGACTACTCTGTTAAGTACATGTTGTACATTATTCCCAATTTATTTCAAGCAAAGACTTAATAGGTGATTAAATCTGTCCAGCTTATGTTCTTTTTATCCTTCTACTTCACATCAGATTCTAACTATGGAAATCAGCTTGATTCATAAAATAGAATCACTTTGAGTTGAATCATCGTGATGGACCAAACTGCCCAAAGCTGTTAAGGATATAGAACTGTTAAGCAAAAAGACTCAATTCTTTCCATAGAATCAATCTGACTACACATACCCAGTCTTTTAAAAGCTAAACACTCAAGACCCCATGGTTCTTGTTAGTTGCGAAGTCGTGTCTGACCCATCGCAACCTCATGAACAATGTTCTCTGGGCCTTCCTGTCCTCCACCATCCCCTGGAGTCCATTTAAGCTCACGCCGACTGCTTCAGTGACTCCATCCAGCCACCTCAATCTCTGTCGTCCCTTTCTTCTTTTGCCCTCAATCTTTCCTAGCTCTTCTCCAGTGGTTAGATGATAAAAAAAAAAACCCTAACAGATTTGTTTACTCCTATATTCATTAATCAAGCCTATTGTTTTCCATCCATCTCTATGGCATGACATAATATTCAGTAAGAGTAAGATTTCTAGTAATAGGTAAGGCTTTTTGAAAGATAACTTTGAAAGATTCCTCCATTATTAACTTCTGGAATTGAATAGCAGAAAATGTCCTTGATTTCTAGAGCATAATCCTTATTCTAGAAAACTAATTAGGAGGTGTTAAGTCTCAGGTTCAGTAGAATGAAGACACAAGGAGTGACTATGAACAGCTCTTTAATCAAGGAACTCAGGAACAAAATACACAAACTCTGCAGCCGGGCCCTCCTTTTATAGTGTGCTCTAGTCAGCAGTTACAATGTTTCACTCCTGGCCTTGGACCTGAGTGAAAACTATCCTCCATTTCAGAGAGTTGTTATTTTCCCTGCTGACTGGCTGCTCACAATGCCCCATGCTGATTGGCTGCTCAAAATGCCTCAAATATACAACACCCCTTCCGCCCAGATAACACAATCTTATATACTTATAAAATTCTTCAGATGTTCTGGCCATTTATGAGACTTTGTTGACCAATGCAATTCCAGTGGTGGGCTGGCAGCAGCCAATGCACTATTCTCATTAGCAAGTGGACGACCCCGGGTTTCCTCAGGCATAACCCCAATCCCCTCCTGTGGCCCTAAGGACACTGGTACTTCTGTCAACTCCATCCCGGAACTGTCCAACTGATTTTCTACGGATGGATCAAATGGCATACTATTAGACTCTGGGTTTTCCAGCAGAGTGGTACCAACTACTCGATGTCTTAGTTGGTCTATGTGGCACCACCATAATCTCCCATTATCTAACCTAACTATATACGACCTAGGACCTGTTATTTGATCTATCTTACCTCACTCCCATAAAGGACCTCCCGCGTAATTCCTGGCAAACACTAATTGCCCTATGGTGAAGGTCCTTGTCTTTTCTGGGGTAGGTTCTTCTTCTGCTAATGTATAGAGGGGGTGTAACCGGTCCAATATTGATCGTAGCTTCCGCCCCATTAATAGTTCCACAGGACTTCTCCCCGTGACTGCGCAAGGTGTAATATGCTGCCATGCTAGGAATCTGTCGATGTGCAGTTGCCAATCGTCCTGGTCCACCCGGCTAAGGGCCTCTTTAACTGAGCGCACAACTCTCTCAGCCTGACCATTACTGGAGGGATGAAAAGGTGCTATCAATGCGTGGCGGATCCCATGTTCAGCAAGGTATCCCCCAAACATAGTGGGCATAAACTATGGCCCATTGTCTGAAACCAGTACGTCTGATAGCCTGTGGGTGGAAAATAGGTGCCTCAGCACCTTAATAACTGTAGCAGTAGTAGTTATCATTAGTGCAATTTCCACCCATTTTGAAAATGCATCGACTACGATGAGGAATGTTTGGCCATGGAAAGGGCCAGCAAAATCAATATGAATTCGTGACCAGGGGCCTTTTGGTTTTTCCCATTTTTGCAATGGTGCCTTAGGTGGGTCTGCCCTAGTTTCTTGACAGGGAGTACAATTGGTAACCCATCCCTGAATTTCCTGGTCCATGATCGGCCACCACACATAACTCCTAGCCAATGCCTTCATCCTAACAATACCTGGGTGGCCCTCATGGAGAGTTTTGAGTACCCATTCCCACAAACATTCAGATATAATCACATGATCACCCCATAACAAACATCCCCCTTGTTCTGACAGTTCATCTCTTTTGGCCACAAGGGGTTTAAATTTATCCTTAAAGGGACCGTTGGGCCATCCCTTCCACACCCAGTTCATAACAGTCTGGAGGGTGCGATCGGATGCAGAATGCCGAGTGACTTCCGCTGAAGTAACTAGCCCAGACTCTAAGCAGTCTATTAGCAGGATGGGCATCTCCCCTTCAAATTCAGATGCCACCTCTGGAAGCGGACAACGACTTAGGGCATCCGCATTTCCCATGGATTTTCCCAGTCGATATGACAAGGTGTAGGAGTATGCTGCTAAGAAAATTGTCCATCTAGTTAGCCGCGGAGACAGTGCGGGGTGGGTGAGTAGGACGATCCCTGGCTAGGAGTCCCAACAAGGGTTTGTGATCCGTGAACAGTTCAAAAGATCATCCAAATAGATATTCGTGGAATTTCTTAACCCCTGCCACTGCAGCCAGTGCTTCACGGTCCAGCTGGCTGTAATTTCGCTCTGCCGGAGATAATGTCCTTGAATAGAAGGCAATTGGGGCTTCCCTTCGATTGAGTAAACGATGACTCAATACAGCTCCCACCCCAAACAGAGAAGCATCACAAACAAGGATTAGTGGCAATGTTGTGTTATATTGGACAAGGAAGCCTTCATCCGATAGAAGGTGCTTAACTGCCGCAAATGCGGCTGCCTCTTTCTTTCCCCAGACCCAATCATGATTCTTGGCCAATAGCTTATGCAAAGTTGCTTTGTCCTTTAAAAAGACACTATAAAAATTAAGGAGACCCAAGAAGGCCTGAAGGTCTGTCTTATTCTGGGGGATAGGTGCCTCTCTAATGGCTCTGACCTTTTGTCTCGTGGGATGTATCCCTTCACTATCAATCCAATATCCCAGGAATTCAACTTCTCTAACCCCAATAACGCACTTGTCCGCACTCACTCGCAACCCTGCATTCCAGAATCTTAAAAGAACTTTCCGTAAATGGGAGCATAAATCTTCCTCAGACTTCGCAGAAATCATAACATCGTCGAAATACGGAAGAACCCCCAGGATATTACACAGTAGGCATTCCATGAGGCTCTGGAAAATCCCCGGGGCAACACTGATCCCAAATTGTAATCGCGTGCACTTAAAGGCACCCCGGTGAGTAACAATAGTCTGAGCTTCAGCAGTTGCATCATCCACCGGCAGTTGCTGGTATGCCTGTGCTAGGTCGAGTTTGGCAAAAATCCTCCCCACTCCCAAGGAATGGAGTAAATGCTGGACTATGGGGATGGGGTAGGCACTTGGTTGAAGAGCCCTGTTTAGCGTACATTTATAATCAGCGCATATGCGCACTAATCCATCGCTCTTCACTGGAGTCATGATGGGGTTCTCCCATTTTGCATGATCCACAGGGATGAGGATGCCCTGTTGGATGAGTTTGTCCAGTTCTGCATCAATCTTGGGCTTGAGTGCGAACGGGACGCGCCTTGGTTTCATCCGAATTGGGGCTATATTTGGGTCAAGACTAAATGAAATGGGGGTTCCATTATACTTGCCAAGTTCCGGTCGGAAGACGTCCTGGAATTCTTCGATAATGGCGTCGGTGCAGGAGCTGGTGACCACATTGATGCCGGTGACTCCTAGGCCCAAAATATTGAACCAATCCGGACCCAGTAGGTCTGGGAGATCACCTTCCACGATGGTAGCCATCAGGTTCCCCTGAAAAGCCTTAAAAGAGACAGCAAGGGTCATGCGCCCCAAGACATGAATGCGATTTCCCTGATAGTCAGAGAGTTTCAGGGATTGGTGAGAAAGGTGATTCAGCTTTATGGTCAGCTCTGTGTGCTGAAGGGTTTGCCAAGATAAAATGGTCACTGAGGATCCCGTGTCCACCTCTAACTCACACAGGGATCCCTCAATGCATAGCAGGATTTTCAGCTTCTTTTTGCACTTTGCACTTGCCTTGGTGACCCTTATGCTATTTGTATCAGGGGAATCTGGTTCTTGCCTGGGTTTGCGAGGCTTCCAGCCCCCCTTAGGCACCTTGGGCTTGTCCGCTCGAGCAGGCTCACCTGCCTGCAATTCTCCACTGGGCCACGGTGCCCTGCAAACTCGCGCCAAATGGCCCTTCTTGTTACAACGCCAACACGTGAGCTCACGATATCTGCAGCTTGCCTGGGGGTGCTGGCCTCCACAACTGGCACAAAGCGTGCATTTGGAAGTCTGGCCTCTTGATTCATTTTCATCACACCGGAGGTGTGCAAATACTTCCTAAGTGACTCAGCTGCCCTGTTGGAGGATTTGGCCACTCTAGCCTCACTTAGAGCGGTCTTTAAAGTTAATCCCTCTTTTTCCAGCAGCCTCCTCTGCAACTGACAATCTTTGATCCGGAAAATCAACTGGTCCAACAGGTCTCTTTCTAAGTCTTTAAAGTCACAATGAGTGGCAGCTGTTCTAAGCTCAGCCATATACTGGTTGATAGACTCATTCTCCTGCTGCATGTGGTGACGGAACTCATATCATCGCACAATTTGAGAGGGAGCTGGGCCATAATGGGCTCTCAGGTTATCCTGAAGTTCCTGCCACAAAATGTTCATAACTTGGTCTGGCTCGGCTAATGACTGAGCCATATTAAAGACCTCATAGCCACAATGACTCAAAAAGAGGGCCTTCTTCCTGATATCTGACAAATCTTGAAGGTTATTGGCTTGTAAAAAACATTCAAACCTTATCATGTAGGAAGACCAAGTCTCCTTCTCTGGGTTGAATGGCATTGGTGGTGCAAATGCTGACGAGCTTGAGGCAGAGGCAGTGCTGGAAACTGTGGGGCTTGAGTCATTCATTTTGATGAGCCACGAGGTTCCCCTTTGTTCTCTGCTGAGCCGGCCAGCAACTGGTCACTCTTCTCCTATTTTGTCTTCGATCCCACCCTCGTCGCCAATGTTAAGTCTCAGGTTCGGTAGAATGAAGATGCGAGGAGTGACTATGAACAGCTCTTTAATCAAGGAACTCAGGAACAAAATACACAAACTCTGCAGCCAGGCCCTCCTTTTATAGTGTGCTCTAGTCAGCAGTTACAATGTTTCACTCCTGGCCTCGGACCTGAGTG